>VWZL01003692.1:8388-34772 GCA_013396915.1 Stercorarius parasiticus
AAAAAAAAAAAGAGGCAGATTCCTGACTTTTTTCAAATGTTTCTGGTTTTGAGCAAAACAAAGCAGGCCCTTCGGGGCTGTGCCGCTTGCCACCCCAGCGTCCCGCTCCAGCTCCTAATTGAATTTCCTTGGAAAGCGCCTGCTCGAGTCTTATTACTTGCAGAAACCTGTGCTGTCCTCTGGCAGTTTTCTGCAGTTTTCCTGATTTTTTTTTTTTTCCCCTAGCGCTCCGCTTTGCTGGGGCCGTGCCCTGCGCAGCCTCCCGCAGGACGGGCACCGGCAGCCTCCCCCGGGATGCAGGGTTTTGTGCGGGATGGAGCTACATCGGTCCCTCCCGTTGCCGGCAGGCCCTTCCCGTGTCCCCCCTCCCCGCCCCGGGTGCCACGCTTGGGTTGTACTGGTGGAAAAGAGCTATTGCATAGCAGCAGGGATGGGGTAATTGGGGGTTTTTTTTTGCCCAAATCTGATTTTTCAGGCTTCAGACCCATCTCCGCTTGATTTTCAGCTGGGCTTTGGCAGCTTCCTTGGACTTGGTGCTTGATTTGGGGGAAGGTCCCCCCTCGCTCTGGTGACATCCCGCTGTCCTTCCACCGGTGCATCCCCGGCTCTGCGACGGGGCGGATCAGGCAGCAGCTTCGGGAATCGCTTTCACCCCAGTCCCATCCTCTTTTGGGGTGCTGCTCGGGAGGCTCCCAGCGCCGGCTCCTTCCTCCATGCCCAGGGTGGGGATGATGCTCGCCCGGTTCGGCCGCTTTCGGTGCCAGGGCTTTGGGCTGCTGGCGCGGCGTGGTCTCCGGCAGCGGCTGTGCCTTTGCGGGGCGAGGAAACGGGTTGACTCGCTGGCTCCAGGAGCAATTACTCGCTCCACCCGAATGGCTTCATCCTTGGCTGGCCTCGCCGCCTGCCTTCAGCAAGCAGGCATGCCACTGCCCCGTGAGCTGTGCCCTGACCGTTGCAGAAGAGCTCGTTTTCACTCACCCCAGCCCCATTCAGGCCGCGTTGCAGCTCCTCCGAAGCTTCTTTGGGGTCTGTGCTTAGACAAAACCCCAACCTACCGAGCATTCACGCCAGCGGGGAGGCTGAGCGCTGGGACTGCAAAGCTTTGGGCTCCATCGCCGTGGGATGTTGCGCTGGGCAATATCCCTTTTACGTGCCTCAGTTTCCCCCCCGGGCTGAGCGGCGATAAGGCTCCGTTTCGCGACAGCTTAGAGCTGCATCCGTGCTAATGTAAAATACACGGAGATCGGGTAACGTGTGATGGGCACTGGCTTAAAACCGTAGGCTGGGTACATCTCCGGATGAAAGGTGCTGCATAAGTGCAAATTATTATTCTTGTTAATAATGATGTCCACCAGCTCACATTTATCTGCTCTTCAATTAACTTTTTTTAAGGACTCTTAGCAGGTTAGAAAGACACAAATTTTCCCTGGCAGAACCTGTGCTGGTTTGACCCCGTAAGGTTACGCAATTACTGTACCGGCATGGTCCTTAATTAGACTCTCCATAATTTTCCCCAGCACAGCCGTGTGGCTCCTTGCTCTGTAATTCCCAGAATCTCCTTGGATCTGATAGGCATCGCGTTAGCTGCTTTCCAGGCTTCAAGGATAATTGCTTGTCCTTAAGGACACCCGGGATGTCGCAGGACCTCCTCCTGCATCCTTCTTTCATTTCCTTCTGGCCAGCACCGGGGTTTATCCTGCACCGGGGAGCGCCAAGCCGGCACAGTGCTCCTCAAAGTCAACGAAAGTTGACTCCATGTCTTTGACCCTTTGTTTTTCCCCATCGTTTTTCTCCGCTCCTTGGCCCCGTGGTGCATTTGGGATGTTATGGGTTGCCCTTTGGTTTAGGCGGAGCCCAGGCCTGACGCCGGGAGATGGGCTCGCCTGGCAGAGTGGGGGCAGAAACCTGGTCCTGATGGATCTGGTTTGGGTCCTGGGGCAAGTGGTGTCATCCTGTGTCTCCAGTTTAGGCTAAGAGATTGCTTCTTGCACCTGCAGTCCCAAATACTGCTTTAATAGATGTATGTTAAATACATTCTTGCTGCGTAAGGAATAGCTCCTCACCATTGCTGCAATGACAGAGGTGCTGCTTTTTGCAGGGATTTTTATTTCTTGTTTTCCCTGAAACCCCTTCTGGAGGGTTTTCCCCCCACCCCGATGTCCTTGCTCAGGGGTAGGAGCAATTCTTCCATGGGGGTTGCTTTGTGCCTGCTTTGCAGGAGCCGGCTGGGTGAAGGAGGACCTTTGGGCGATGGGATTTGTAGGGACACCTTGGCAAGGGGTCTGTGCCCCAAACCTGGACTCTGGGTTTTGTCGCCAGAGGAGCTTTTAGCCGAGGTCGAACTCCGAACGCGGGCAGACTGGATAAACGCTGGTCCTGGCCTGTCTGGCCAGCCCGAAATTCCTCTCTTCCTACCCACCCGATGGCTATAAATAACAAATAATAACAACTCCCAGGCTGGCGAGCTATTTGGGGTTTTGTGGGTTTTTTTGCTTTGTTTTGCCTTTTTTGTTTGTTTGTTTTTGCATTTAGGAAGTAACTTTTCATAGAAACCGATATTTTTTTGACCAGATTCCTCATTGTCCCAGGACTGAACTGTTTATCCAAAGCAATGCCCAGGTGAGCAGAGAGACACTGGGGCAAATGCTTTCCAGGAGGGATGCGAAGCTGTCCTGGATGTGTCCCGGGAAGGCTCAGGAGCTCTGGATGTTTCTCCTCCTTCCCCTCCCACCCTCCTTTTCCTTTCCCTGAATATCCCAGAATCTGAAAATGCTTCAGTGCATTAATTTCAGACTGAATGTAAATAAGCCATTTGGGCTTTTTCCCAGTTGAGCAAACTTTCAGACCAGAATTTTGCTTTCCTCTCCTCCAGCCCTGGCTCCTGGGATTGGAAGGATTTGCTTCGGTGCTGTCTCTTCTGCACTTGAAACCACTTAATCAAGCTCTAAAATATCCCTCGACTGGGTCAGGCAGGCACCTGATTGGGCCAGGCAGCACGGACGGGGAAACCAAGGGAGATTACACGCTCATTTTATCTGCATAAAAGAGATTAGAAAGCTCCCAAACTAAATATTGCTGCCAGGTAGCGTGTTGTTAATGGCAAACGCCTCGCTGGACTCTCTCTGCTTGTGTCTCCGTCCAACATTGTGTGGGCCCCGACCGGCCATTCCTGAGGGATTAAAGGGAGAGGGAAAGAGGGACGGGAGACTCCTGAGCATCTCCACCTCGGCAGGAGTCGCGACCCACAGCGTTAGATTTGGATGGTCTTCAGGTCCAGAATAGCTCGGATGCGGATCCAGGTGTGTCGAGATGCTTCTCCCTCCCTTTTGCAGTGGGTTGACACCCCCTAACCCAGACACGCTGCCTGCTGAAGTGTGGGGGGGTTGCTCCTGAGCTCCCCGGTCCAAGCCTGCCTTTAGCTACTGTGTGTTGGAGACGTTTTTCTCTCCCGTGCTGCCCATTGCTGCCGTGCAGCAGCGGGGATGGGCACACACCATGCCCGTGAGGTGTCCATCCATCTCCTGCCACCAGATTCCTTCCTCTTTAGCACTTGGATAGAAGAAGGGCAGATAAATCGGAGATCGCCAGCAGCCAGATCATCTGCTGCACGAAGTTACAGCTCAAGGAAGCTGAGCAGGAGCCACAGGAGAAGCTGGGTGGGTTTGACCCCAAAGCATGGCTCCGGCTTTGCATCTTCCCACATTCCACCTTCCCGGCTGGGGGTCTGGGCACCACAACGGGTTGCAGAGAAGGAAACCCGCAGGTCCCTGTGAGCCGTAGGATGCTGTGGCCGTGCTGCCGGCGCCGCGGCTCTTGTTTGTGCTGCTGGAGAAGCTCTGCCCCGTCCCAGCCGAGCTGTGGACGCGCTGCCGTCCCCTTTTGTTTGTCCAGGGGATGGGTCAGCTCAGTCCTGCAAACTCATCAGGAAAACTGATGAGAAAATGAGAAAACTCATCTGGTGGTTGCCCCAGAAGCTCCTGCAGTCACCGGTGATGCCAAGTGGGTCCTTTCCCACAGCCGGAGGACGTTTTGTACATCTGACTTGGCAGGAGTATTACAAAATACACGGTTAAAGCCCATGGAACCTTACAGCTTCTTTATATCTTTCCTCTCCTCCCTCCTTTATTCTCGAATCTTGCAGTGCTTGGTGGACTTTGGAGCTCAGTGGTGTCTTGGGGCTTTTACGACGGGTGGATTTGGACTTCGTAAATGGAGAGAAGAGTCAGAAAACTTGACCCGTGTGCATCTCCTGGGCTTGGCAACCAGGAGGCAAAGAAAGTAGCTCCACGTCTATCGGCTTTCTAATCTGTTGTACCTTAGGGCAGCGCTGTGATTTATGGAAGCCTGGCTTATTATTTTTAAATGCCTTATTATCTCTGTTCTCACACACAAAACATGTGAGCCGCTTTCCCTGTGCCACGTTACCTTCATTTCTCCCTTGTATTTTACAAAAGGTGGTGCAGACTGGGGGAGCGGAGCCCTGGGCTCTCATCCCAGGGTGTTTCTCCACCACACGTTGAGCGTTTGCCCCACATGGGAAAGAGCTGGGGCTGCAGCTGCCCTGGGGGTGCAAGCGGGGAAGGGGATGGATGTCCCGTCCCAAGGGCTGGCTCTCCTTAGGGCTTCGTCTGTGTTTTGCCCAGGCTTGTGATTGCTTTTAAACCCGGCAGATTTAGATCAAGCCTGGTCTTGTTCCGGCAGCAGCAGGGCGATAGCAGGGGAGGGAAGGAGCCGGTCCCTGCCCTGGTGGCAGCGGGGACAGGGGACACCCAGGGTTGGGCTTCACCTTGCCGGGGACCCCCTGCCAGACCCCAGTGATGGGGGGATGGAGCTGCTCCTCCCGGTGCCTCTGTCCCCGCTCACCCTCTGCTCAGCTGAGCGTGGTCTGGGGAGCAGGAACCCCTCTCCTGGGGGCTTTGCGCCCCAAAGCGTGTGTTTGGAGGAGCAAAGGGGACACGCAGCCAAGGGGGCAGGGCCACATGTCCCATCCATGTCCGCATCCTGATCTGTAAGAGGTGCTGAGCAGTGTGAGCACCCCTGGGAGCAGGGGCTGGGGGATATTTAAAGGAGGAGGGGGAGCTGCGGGACGAGCCTGTGCCCCAGAGCTCTGCCAATGCCAGGGTCTGTCTGTCCGTCTCTCCCCGTGCCATCAGGGGGGTGATGGTCCTTGGGTGCCTTTTGCCAGGCTTGGTTGGGAGCTGCTGTGCATTTCCCTGTGCCTTCCCACTGCATTTCCCCGTGGCTCGGAAGGTGCCTGGGAAGTGGCCAGACCCAGCAGCCCAGCAGGGAGCCGTGGGGCAGGAACCTGTTTGGGGCAGGGTTTGTGCTGAGCCCACACCGTGTCCGGCTGCCCCCAGCCCTGCCCCGGGGTCAGGCTGTGACCACCATGGCAGACACAGCCCTTCTCCATCTCGCTCCTGGGGGACACCGTGCACTTGGGGGTCTGCGCCATCTGTACGCTCCCCACGGACGTGCAGCACCAGGGCAGCGGGGCTGTATGAGGCAGGGGAAGGACCAGCTTACCCAAATTTCTCTCCCGTCTATTTTTGTCTCTCTTCTGGCCAGCTTGTTCCAGTGGGAGTTAATTTAATTGCCATCTTCCTGCATCGCTGCGGTTGTGTGTGAGACCTCTTGTTGTGCAGGGTAATTATATGGGTGAAGTGGACACGGCAAAAAAGAGCCTTGTCTCGACAGTCGGCGGAGCGGCACGCTCGCCATCCATACGGCTCGGTGCCGCTGCTTCCTCGCAGAGCTCAGGGTCTCAACAGACCGTCCTCCTCCTCGGCCCCTTGGGAACAGGCATGGAAAGGGCAGGAGATGCGGTGGAGGCAGCCGTGAAGGAGGCAAGGATCAGCTGGAGCTCTCCCCATGCCCAGGGCAGCTGCCGGCCCCTCTCCCGCTGCAGCACTTGATTTTCTAGCTCTTTTTCCCCAGTGTAAATCACTCGCTGCGGAGGGGAGCGGTGTCCACGGGGGCGAGAGCAGAGCAGGGGATCTGGAGATGATGGGGCTGCTCTGGGCGACCCCAGAGTCTTGGCTGTTGATTTCTAAGGCCTGAGCACACTTGGGAGTCTCACAGCAGAAGCTGGAGCATCTCCCCGGTGGCTCAGGCCCCTTCTTGGGGACCAGGCAGGAGCTGCACCAGCCACCTTTGACTCTGGGCTTCATCCAGAGCTCCCCGGCCATCAGGGGTTTCGTGTCTGGCTTTAACAGGCTTTAGATGAGGCACTGACTAAATGCCGTAGGTCTGACTCAGGCCGGTCCAGGTTGGGACATGACAGAGGATGTGGATGCAGCAACATGTGGTTATTATTCACCTATACACCACGCCTATGCGCAGACACCTATAGGTGGATGACAGCCTGCTCTCTTCTCCTCTCTGTTTTGCCCTGGGCTTTCACAGGGGCATGGGAATGAGTTTTCGCCTTTCTTGGGCTCACATACTCCCACTCCACTGTGCAAAATCCAGCTGGAGCTGCTGAATTGCCCTTGGTTGAGCCCCAAAATCGCCCTGCCGCCGGGAGCATCCTGCAGGAAAGCAGAGACCCGCAAGCAGGGCTTTGCATTGGGATGAGCTTTCCTTCCTCGCAAACCCCATGTTACAGGAGCTCGGTACCCCGGGGCTGGATCAGCATCCTCGGGAGGGTGGAAAGGATGGTCCTGTGGGGAAACTGAGGCAGGCGGATGAGGAGGTGGGGAGTAGCGGAGCTGGGAGCTGAGCCAGCATCGCTGCAGGTTGGTTGCAGCCCCTCCGCAGTGTGTCCAGGCTCCTGCCGACCCCGGGGTGCGGATGCAGCCCTCCGCCTCCCTTGTAGGGCCTCTTGTTATAGTCCCTATAATTATACGTGTGAGGTCTGCCCGCCTTCCTCCCCGGCTCCTGCTTGTAGGACTTCTTGTTATATTGAGTATAATGAAGAGTCCGAGGTCTCTCTCCCCCTCACCCACCCTTGCCTGCCTGTGTGTAGGACCTCTTGTTATAGCCGGGGAAATTATCGGTCTTTGGTCTCCCTCCCTTTGCCCAAGCTATAATTTAGTTTTATATAAAGTGCAGTCCAGCCCCTGTTGTGCAAGCGGTTGCTATTCCGGGTTCTGGGGAGGGGGATGGAGCGGCGAGGAGGGGGCTCGCGGTGGGTGGGGGGGCGTAGCATCACACTGAGCACCCCGCAGCCCCCCCAGACACCCCGCAGCCCCCCTGGACACCCCGGCGTTGGGGGGGCAGCCAGCCCCCAGCCCGCAGCGCTGGCTCTGTGGGAGGTGGTTATGCCTTCTCCTCGCTGGGTTTCTGCAGGGGGGTGTGTGGCATTGGGGTTTATCCCCACGGGGAATAACACGGCTCTCATTTTGGGTTTTGCTTGCCCCATCAAGGGGGTCCCGCGGGGGCTGCTCCTGTCCCCGAGCAAGCGGGAACGTGAGGGGAGGTGGCAGCCAGCTCCGGCAGGGAAGACAGTGGCCCTTTCATGGGAAGGGGGGGGATGAAAAATCCAGCTTGAACCGCTGAGTGTAACCAGATCCCTTGGCTTTTTAGAGAAGGAATGTGGGACCTCGGGAAGGATTTTAGGAGGGTGCTGCCGAACCGCTGGCGTTGCAGCGGGCTGAGCGGCTGCAGAGTGATGCCCGTCCCCAGCAAAAATCCCTCACGGTGCTCCAGCTCTTCCCCCAGCCATACTCTGGGCTCCAGAAGCAGCAGGGGCGGCTGGGTTTGGCTCATGCCTGAAATCAAGAGTCCCAAAGCACCGCCCGGTGCCCCTCTCACGGCTGGGGATGTGCTGCGGGGTTGCTGTGGGTTTGGGTGACCGGGGGGGCTCTGCCCACAGCTTGGTGCACCCCGGGGTGCTCAGCCCCAGCCCCGTTTCTCTTGCAGAGGCGGGCGAGACCTCGCGCCCTTCGCCAAGGCAGACGCCAGCGGCCCCCTCGGCAGAGCCCTGGCCGGCCCCTCGCCCCGCTGCCGGCCCCGCGGCGCCGAAGAAGGAGAAACCCCTGGAAGATGATGAGTCCCAAAAAGTCCTGACGAAGGGTCCCCGTCCCGAGCTCGCAGGTGCTCCCGAAGCTGTGACATGTGAGTTTTATCCTCCGCGGCATCACGTGCGGCTCCGGACACCTCCGGGTGTCCCTGCTTTGGGCTGCTGCCATCTCATCAGTAACAGGGCTCATTAGAAAGGCGAGTGGCCATGAAGGGGAGCCATCTCCTCCTCGCTCTGCTCTCCCCCACATCAAATCAAAAGGCTTTAACTGAGCGTGAGTCACTGGGAGCTGGGGAAAGTGAAGGGTGGCATCAAGCAGCACCATGATGCCTCTCCCTGCCCTCGTCCTTGGGACCGGCTGGAGGCAGAGGGGGAGGAGGGCCGGTGACTGGACAAGCTCTTGGTCGTGTTGGGGTCCTGCTGGGGTGCCATGGTGGGAAGAGGGACCAGCCCCTGGGGGAAGGAGCCAGCTGCTGGCATGGAGAATCCCCCAAAGCCACAGCGGGGGAGAGGAGACCCCCCGGCAGAACGGGCTGCGCGGTCACGGGGAGTGAAACAGGCGTTTGCTGGAGCAAAGGGAGATGGCTCCCACTGGGACAGCTCTTGCCTTGGCGTATCCAGGGCAAGGGTGAGGCTGGTGCAAAGCCGGAATGAGCCGGGGCCGGGATGGGCTGTCCGCGCTGAGGATCTGGTTTTGCTGGAGGCAGTGATGAAGCCGAGCAGCACCTCCCCATTTCTGCTGCTGCAGACCTGCCTGTGTCCCCCCACCCCGCCGTGAGAAATACCGGGGTGGGGTAAGAGCAGAGGTGGGGGTCGGGGTGCCCTTGCTCCGTTTCCCATTGCAGGAGCGGGAGAGACGAGCTGGCAGACGTGGGAGAGCGGGGGCCAGGCTCTCCTGGAGTCACGCCGTCCAGCCTTTCCCTGGCCCCCAGCCCTGGATCCGAGGGTTTTGCTCCCAGGCTGCCCCTTACACACGCAGCCATCCCCTTTTTGTTGGATGCGAGCGCGCAGCTTTCCCTTCCAAGGGGCGTAAAGTGGATGGATGCTTCCCAACGGGGAGAGGGAGGGTGGGAATGGGGTTGCAGGCAGGGTGGGAAGAGAGGGGTGGGGTGGGGGGGGGGGGGGAGGGGGGGGGGGGGGGGGGGGGGGCGGCAAAATCCAGGCACTCCTGACGGTGTACGTGGAGCGAGGAGAGCGCACGTTTCCTCAACCAGAGCTCAAGCGAAGCATCTGGGAGCTGGGCCGGCTGCCCACAGACATTCTGCACCTCTGAGTCACGCCGCAGCCTGCTGCACCCTGCGTGGCGCAGCCCCACGCAGCCCCCTCCCCAGCCCACCCCGCCCAGGGACAGCCCCCCACGGGCCCCGAGGCTGGCAGCAACGTGGCCGCCCGCATCCAGGCTTGCTTGGCTGCTGGGTGCAGGGAACACCCCCCTCCTTCCCTTCTCCTCCCCGGGAAACGGAGTTCAGCTCCCCGCGGGGCATCGCCTCTGGCATCCTTGACTTTGCAGCCCCCTCCCCACTGCTATGGGGGGGTCTTCATTGCTTGTAGGGGGGCAAATTCCCCCCCTTGGCGGTACCTGGGGAACACAGGTAGGCTCCCCCATGGGAAGGTTGAATGGGGGTGATGCCCCCTCGATGTTGGCATTTTTTTGACAGCCTGGGACCAGCAAGGTCAGGAGGGACCAGGCAGCAAGGGGCTGTCGGGTGTAGGGACGTGTCCTTTGCCAGGATCAACCCCCGCCAAGGCTCAGCGCTGCTGGCCGAGGCTGCCACGGTTCTTAAATAAGTCAGTCTTTGGTAGTTCGGGAGCAACCGAAGCGGGGATTGTGGGTTTGGGGCTCTGGGTATTGAGTTTCAGCCGAGCAGCAGATTCCGCTCAGGCAGCCCCAACGGGCTGGTTTGGCCAAGCCCTGGTTAGCGGCTCGGGGAAAACGACCTTCGGCAGAGATGGTGGCGGGGGGGGGATCACAGCGGGGCGAGCACTGCTCGACATCCATCCGCCGAGCCCCGGTGATGCTGCCACCGGGGAACCTGAGCTGGGCCAGCACCGCGGCTGTGCCGGGGACACCGTGGCTGGAGGAGGGGTGTGTAACTCACACAAAATGAGCGTCCAGGTGGTGTTTGGTGGTTGAAGAGCTCAAGGCCGATGCTTGCCCCCAGAGCCCTGGTTTCCCACCCGGGTGGTGGCGGAGAGATGTGGTGGGGGCCGTCGGGTGGGCTGGTCCCCTCCGCTCCTGCCCTGACACCCGTGTTTGTTAGGGATTTTTATACATTGCTCCCCCTCAGCCCCATATTGAAGACATCTCTTTTAGAAGAGCTTTGGGCTCCTGTGAGTTGAAGGTTCTCCTAAAAAATGGAAGCTATTTTTCTTAACTTGGGGAGGGGTGGGGTGGTGGGGGGTGGATTGCTGGCTGCCTCTCCCTGCCACTCGCTGGAGCCAGAGCGTGATTTTGATTTACAAACAGTTTAATCTGAGGAATGCAGTGAAATGGAGAAAGCCAAAGTGAGTGCGCTGCACGCCGCTGCAAACCCCTGGAGAAACCCAGCACTTGAAGCTGCAGAGTATTTGCCACCGTCGGACACGGCCAGGGACACTGCGGTCACCCACCGGCTCGGTGCTGGCTCGGTGCATGCAGGTTGAGGGCACTGGAGAAGGGTCCATGGGAAGCCAACACCCCAGGAGGTTTTTTTGGGGGGGACACTTCCCATTTTATCCAAGACCTGTTTTCCATTTCTCCTTTCAGCCCTTCTCCCACCCCTCCTGCTTCCAGCCCGTTCTTCTTGCTCAGCTCCGGTTATTTTAAGTTCCCTTCCCAGCGTGCGTCAAAGACGCAGCCATTTCACCCAAGCACCGGGTAAAAACCTTCCTGCGTGGTCTGAGCCCAGCTCAGCCGGGCAGAGCCGAGCGCTGGGTCCATGCGCTTGTGTTTTTTTAACCTCCCATTTATTTTATTTTCGCCGGCGAGGGCGGGTGCAGGACAGGGACCGCCTGTGCCCCTGCACCCCGTGGGTCCCCCCGCACAGAAAGCAGCTCCTGTTCCCCAGCAGCTGGAGGTGCCTTTGCCCTCGAGCCTCTTGCTTGAATCATCCCTTGTTTACTGCCGCGGGAGAGGAAAATCAAAGTTTGGCCAAAGCACCATCAGGCAGGGTTTAATTTGTGGCTTCGATTGGTGTTGTTGCAAGGGGGGGATGGATGCTCGAACGCCCCCCTCCCTTGTGCTGGGTTCCCAGTCCTTTCTCCCCCCTGCGGAAGGACGGCAGTGTGGGGACGCGGTGCCAGGCAGGAGCGAAGGGCTGAGCGGTGCCACTGGCTCCGGCAGCATCCTGGCGGGGCCGCCGGCCTCTCTCACGGCTGCAGCCTGCGAGGGCTGGAGGGAGGCGCAGACAGAGCGGATCTTTATTCTCCTCCTCCTGGAGAAAAGTTCAGCCAGAGGCTGGGGAGCCCTTTAATTGAGCGGCCGATTCTTGCGGTCCTGGGGAGATGAGCGGCCCGGCTTTCTGGTGGCACTTCATCTTCTCTGGCTTTACGGAGGGTGAAGGGAATGGCCTGGAGCTCTGTCTGGCGGCTCGGTGGCCTGGGATGGTGGCTCTCAGCTGGAAGCAGCCCCAGGCTCTTCTCTTCCCCACTTGGCAGGAGGCGAGCCTGCCTTGTCGTGTCTCTGCACCCACTCTGGTCAGCCTCAGTGGCTTTGTCCCTCCTGCCTGTGCCAGCAATGCTGGGACCCTGGGAGACCTCCTCCTCCAGGTCCTGTGCTGAGTTTTGGCAATTGCAGCACGTTCTTCACGACAAGTCTTTATTTCTTGCTCTTTTATTCATCCCTTCTTCGGTCTCCTTCCTTCCAGCCATCGCTTCTTCTGCATCTCCTTTTCCATCTCCATCCTCTTGGACCATTCATCTGTTAGCATCATTTCTTCCCAGCCACAAGACCACCCCAGGTCTGTCTGGGGACCAAGTTCCTGCGGTGGCAGGGAAGCGGGCACGTGTTTGTCCCACAGCAGAGCCCTGCAGGGAGGGCTCAGGGTGGGTAACGTGTTGTTCTCCCCCCCAGGCCAGCCCCAGGTGCGAGCAGCCCCGCAGCCCCCCAGCCCCTGCACCCACCTGCTGCAGAACGGCGCCGGGCGGGGGCCCGATCCAGGCGGTGCCAACGGGGAGGCAGGGAACGGGGTCTTTCGCCCCCTCCCCAGCACCCAGAAGCCTCACCGAAAGCTGCAGTCGCACCACTCCATCAACAGCCAGAGCAGCAAGAAGAGCAAGGGCAGCTCCAAGTCGGCCTCTTCCCACATCCCTATTGAGGCGCAAGAAGGTACTGGCTGTCCCCAGGGCAAGGGGGTCCCTTTCCAGCCACTCTCTTACCGCCCCGCATCCCTTGGGGGTCTCTCATGTAGCATCCTTCCAGCCCATCGGGATGCCTGGACCTGGGCGCCCCTTCTGCAGGGCGGCTGCTGAGCGGGGTCATCTCATGTCCTCCAAAATTGGTCTCTCTTGGGGTCTGGGCATGCCGCAGGCAGCTGGGCATGTCCCTGGGTGCTGAGGGAGGCCCCTGGTTCCCAGTCCCTCTTCCCATCCCTTCCATTAATTCCTGAGGGAGGTTTTGCACCCTTATGGGGCTGAGCATCCGCCTGCTGGGTGCCGTCTCGCCTCCCCACTCTCTGGCTGTTCCTCCGCAGACTGCTGCGTCCACTGCATCCTCTCCTGCCTCTTCTGCGAGTTCCTGACCCTCTGCAACATTGTGCTGGACTGTGCCACCTGCGGCTCCTGCACCTCCGAGGACTCCTGCATCTGCTGCTGCTGCTGCAACTCGGGCGAGTGCGCGGACTGCGACCTGCCCTGCGACATGGACTGCGGCATCATCGACGCTTGCTGCGAGTCGGCCGACTGCCTGGAGATCTGCATGGAGTGCTGCGGGCTCTGCTTCTCCTCCTGAGGGGCCACACTCGGCGGGGAGAGACCAGGAGCGGTGCCCCCCCCAGGCTCTCCAGTAGCGTCTGAGGGTCCGGCTGGTCCCTGAGCTGGTGTGAAACGCCGAAAGACGGAGCCTGGCGAAGGAGGAGAGCGCTACCCCCCATTGCAAACTCATCCTTGGAGCCGGTGAGCCGGGCTCGGATCCTGCCTGGGGAAGGGTGAATCCGTAGGGCCGCGGGGGCTCCGGGAACGGCCGGCATCCCGGCACGCTCTACCTCTTCCCCGCACAGGTCCGTTTCACTGAGGATCGCGGGAGTCTCCTGCCACCTGAGCCGAGAGCAGGAGCGACCGCGTCCCACAGAGCCCGTGGGTGCCACCCCGGGGCCCCTGCGTTGGGGACAGCCGCTGCCACCACCGAGGCTGCCCCAGGACAGTGCTGTGGTTTACACAGGGGTGGCACGGAGCATCCTTTTCCCCCGCCGGGACACCTCCAAGGCTGGGCGCAGTACGGAGCCTTGCTCCCCACTGGGCGCCGGGAGATGCCGAAGCCTTTGGCTGGGCTGCGGGGTCCTGAGCCGTGGGACGCATCCTGCCAGCCCCTTCCCTTCCTCAGTGCTGAGCTTGGCAGCCAAGTGCAATACACGCAGCCTGCTCCCCACCCCATTTCACCAGCCGGGAAGAAGCTTTTCCTTCACCGGTCCCTGCAGCAGGGTGGCAGCCAGGGGCCGGGGCAGCTGGGGAGAGCCTGGAGCCGTATCAAGCTGTTCCCGACCCCACGTGTGTCCCGGGGGAGCGGTGGGGCATGGATGCTTGGTTGGTGCCAAATGACCCCCAGCAATAGTTGGCGCCATCCCATCACCTCGGGGACAGGGCTCGTGGCCGGGTGAGGGTGGCAAACACCCTGTTGAAGGGTGGGGGAGACGGGGGGGGGAAGTGTCACAGTATTTTAATTTTTTTGCCCCTTTCATTTGTTACTGTAAATAAAGGTCTGTCTTCATTTCTGACCGACGGCTGCCCTATCACGTGCGCCACAGGGCGTTCCCAGGGGACTCGCAGCCACGCTGCACCCCCCGTCCTGTTCCCAGCTGCAGGCACGGGGCGCAGATGCCGCAGGGCTCCTTTTGCCTTGGGTACATGGGCCAGACAGCTCAGTGACAGCCCCAGGGTGCTCCTGCTTTCGTTCTTGTGCCAGGAGGAGAAATGTGAGAGGAATCCCTGTCCTTCGCTTGGGGGACCGGTGGAGGTCCGGGTGTGCCTGTCACCAGCTCCCTGCCCTGCCACGGGACAAATCCTTCCCCATTGCAGCCCTGTCCCTTGCTCCGGGACCCACGAAGCTGCTCCATCTGCCCCAAGGACAATGACTTCCCTAAAGGAGAAAATAAACGATGCAAATTCCCGGCTGGGGTGGGCCCAGGCTGCCTGGGGTCGGCGTGAGGCTGCGGGAGCTGGCAGCCCACCCCATCTGGGTGGCCTGGGCACTCCTGCTGCCAGCCCTGCCATGGCACCACCAACCATGCCATGCCGTGCCGTGCCGTGCCATGCCATGCTGTGCCATGCCACGCTGGGATGTGCAGGTAAGAGACCATCACCCCGCCCCGAGCATCACTGCCCCTTGGGGGGCTACGCCGTCCCGGTGAGGCTGCTGCCTGGGCTGGAGTTGAAGTAGGAGGGAAAAATACTTAAAAAATCGAGGCCAAATGGGTCAGTTGGTCACGGCGACACAGGCTGGTTTGGGATCTGGGCTGCCTGCCCTCCGGCGCTGCCGCTCAGCCGGGAAACCTATTTTTAGTGGTGAGCTAAAGGCGGTCGGAGCCCGGCGCAAGTGCATGGAGGGGAAGAGAATGGTACGGGGCAGCCTTCCTCCACCCCACGTATGGCAGGGAGGGCTCGGGGTGGTGGATTGGGATTTTTAGTCCTTATCCTGGCACAGCCTCTCGGGCTGAGCCCCGGAGCAGGGATCCGAGAGGGGAGATCACATCGTTGCCCACCCCGGGATGGATGGGACCGGGGCCCCATCCGGCACTCAGTGGGAGCTTTTCCACGGGCTCCGGCTGAGGCTCTGCTCCAAACCCTTTGCATCCTTGGCAAGGAGGGATGGAGGCACTGGCCTTCCCCAGCCTGGCCTCACTTGTGGTGCTAATTAGGGAGGTTGGAGCTGGCAGGGCTGCTCTCTCCCTACCAGCCGCGGTAATGAGCGTTGCTGGAGCTGCTTAATGGGGAACAGACTCCCCCGGTGCAGGAGGGCCCTGTGGGCTGGCCGTGCCGTGCGTGCTTGTGTCCTGGCGTGGGGAGGGGGTGGCACACCCCCCAGGCACCCTCGCCTTCTCCTCCCCTTTCGCTCCAGCCCTTTTAACGCTGCTCCTGAGGGAGCGGGTCCCCGCAGAGCCGCCCTGTCCATCCACCACGGCTTGGAACTCGTGGGCAAAGCAGCCGGGCCCTTCGCGGAGCATGATGTACTGCTGAATGTGTGTGATATTCACGCCTACGAGTGTACTTTAGTGATGGCTGCCTTCGAAAAATGCGAATAAAATAAAATAGCAGTCGCCGGCACAGGGCTACCCAAAAGCGCAGCTCAGCCCTGCAGAGCGATGCTCTGCAAACCCAGCCTCAGCGAGGCCCCACCTTCTCCACCGGTTGTTCAGGGCTGGACACTGGAAAGGGCAAAGCCAGATTTTTTTCAGCCCTTAGCCCAAGCCTGGGGCACATTCACCGCCCTGAGCAGTGCTGGCTGCTCTGCTCACATCCTGGGCGCTCCTGAGAATCACAGGGATGCTTCTGGGATGTGGGAATGATGGAGGAGAGCAACCCAAGTCCCTGGAAAGGGCTCAAAAAGCAAAGTTCAAGCCGCCTTCTGGATGCAAGCTGATGCTGGCCATCCACCGTACAACCTGTGGGGGAAGGCAAGAGTTAAACCCTCCTGCCTGGGAATTAATTAACAACAGATGTGCTCAGTTTTAACTAATTACTCTCCTGCCAGCACTTGGTTTTTACGGTTCCCTCGGAAGCCTCTCAGAGCTGGGAGCCATCACACCATGGATGCTGGTCCCGCAGGCTGGGCTTGTGCTGGGCACCCAGGGCTCGCCTGCCCTCCTTCCCTGGCCCCTCACTTGGCATCTCAAGTGAAGCAATTCAATGAAACGGGCTAAAATGCATTAAATAGTCCAGTCGCCTAAAATAGCATCGCCCTGCTGTTGCTGTTTTTAGAGCAGCTTAATAGCAGGGTCCCCCCAGGAGTGACACACATCTGCCTCCCCGGCATGGGCAGCACATCCTCCCAGCTGGTGCTGCTTGTCCGATACTCTCTGCTGGTGATTTATTATGGATTGGGCATCGGGTGTATTAATGATGGGACCTTATTGTCTAATTGCCAATAGGCTGCCAGGGCCGAGCATTCCCGGGGCTGGGTCTGTGCTGCCGGGCTCCCACGCTGAGCATGTCTAGAGATGCAGCCAGCATATATCGAGATGTACAAGGCTCGGAAATAAAACACAAAGCTTGGAAACTATGCAGAAGCTGTGGCAGGCAGGTGAGAAACCCTTCTTCTTCAGGGCTGGCTCAGCCCATCGCCCTGAGGTTTCTGGGCACCCTCTTTCTCCGCGTGCTGCGGGTGGCTGGAGGATGCTGTATGGGATGAGCCCCATGTCCCAGCAGCTCTGCTCCTTCGGTGGGGCCGGCTTTCAACAGCCCCAGCTATTTCTGTCCACAATCACGATCAATAAAGCAAGTGAGAGGATTTTTTTATATTTTCCACTCCAAATACTTTCTTCATCCTGTTTCCTCCCAGTTCACACGGCGGACTGGGGCGCGCTCCAGCAAGGAGGCCCATGAAGCCGTCTTCTCCTCCTCCTCCTCACTGCCGATGCCGTCCTCTGCTCCTGCTCCTTCTCCTTCTCTTGCCCCAGCTCCTGCCCCAGCCCGATGCCACCCCGATGGTCTTTTCCAATCCAAGGGGCAGTTTTTGCTGGGGAGAGGGGGTGAGAGAAAGGCATTGCACATGTGCCTGCGTGCGCACACGCACACGCACACACTCTCACACATACACAAGAAAACACTTTCCGAGCCAAAAGGGAAAAAATAAAACTAGGTCTTTGGAAGACACAGCGGCTCATGTAATCCCAGGTTCTGCTGGGCTGCCTCCGCACAGCGCGGCGATGGGGGGACGGGCCGAGGGGAGACGACTGCAGTCTATTAAACTTCCTTTGAGAACCTGCCAGACTGACAACAGCTGGAAGGAATTAACATTTCAGGTCCACCAGCTCCTCTCCTCGCTTTCACCCTTCCCCAAAAAACCAGCTTGCGGCCACAGGCCTAGCAGCATCACTTTTTCCCACTCCTTGGCGTCCGACAGTATCTGGTCCGAGCTGATTTCTTCTTTGCTCCTGAACCTGCCAGAAGCGTGAGCATCTGCTGAACGAAAAAAATCCTGGGGCCTCTGCCAGCACAAGCAGCCGGTTTGGGTCCCTTGTGTCCTAAAGGTTTGGGACCAAGGTGGGGTGTCACAACGGTGCCGCAAGGTGGCTTCAAGCCATTTTGGACCCCTCAGCCTCCTGCACGAGACACAGCATGGTTAAGGCAGGCAAAAATAGCCAGGCTGCCAACTGGTACCGCTCAGGGCAGCAGGGATGCCCCGCACGCAGGATGCAGGAGAGGGTTTGTTGGCTGCTGAAACCCCACTGGCTGCCAGCAAGCCCGCGTTTGCTGTCACTTGGGGTGTCTCCATGCTGTGCATGCACCCCTGCCGGGGGTGGGGGGGGACATCAGAGCTGCCTGTCCCCTGCTCGTGGGGACCTGCATCCCGGGGAGGGGGTGCTGCCAGCCCGGCCCCTTTGCTCTGTGCGGCAGGAGCTTGGCAGGAGCTGGGGTGGGGGGGAGCAGGGGGGGACGGCTCCGTGCTGCTGTCGCCAGCGGAGATTACACAGAAAGTTATCGTGTCTCGAGGGAAGGGGGGTGCAGAAGCCGTCTGAGCCCGGCGATAGCTGAAGCAGTGCAGAATTGGCAAATGCCGGAGGGTTTTGCTGCCAAACGGCAATCTGCCTGAAAGCGCCGGCTCCTCCAGCCAGCCTCGGAGGCTGGGACCCAAGCGGAGACCATAATATCCCCACGTTCTGCCTTGCTACCAAGTTGGAGAAGGAAAATGTAGAAACGCTCGTGTTAACCCTCTCCTGGGTGCCTGGGGAGGAGCGGAGTGGCCCGGTGAGGCTCTCACCCTTACATGCTGCCGGCGAGCTGGGCAGAGAGGACAGGCGAGGGCTTTGCCCCCAAAGAAACACCAAGACCCCGAGGGACACAACAAGGGACAAAGCCAGGATGGACAAGACAGCTGGACCCATGACCCCTGTGGTCATATACACGTATATACTCAAAGGCACATATATCATAGAATCATAGAATGGTTAGAGTTGGAAGGGACCTCAAAGACCATCTAGTTCCAACGCCCCTGCCCTGGGGGTGACACTTCCCACCAGCCCAGGTTGCTCCAAGCCCCGTCCAACCTGGCCTTGAACCCCTCCAGGGATGGGGCAGCCACAGCTTCTCTGGGCAACCTGCGCCAGGGGCTCACCACCCTCACAGCAAAGAATTTCTTCCTCAGATCTCATCTAAATCTCCCCTCTTCCAGTGTAAAACCCTTCCCCCTCGTCCCATGGCTCCCCTCCCTGCTCCAGAGTCCCTCCCCAGCTTTCCTGGAGCCCCTTTAGGGACTGGCAGGGGCTGGAAGGTCTCCGTGGAGCCTTCTCTTCTCCAGGCTGAACCCCCCCAGCTCTCTCAGCCTGTCCTCACAGCAGAGGGGCTCCAGCTCTCCCAGCATCTTTGTGGCCCTCCGCTGGACCTGTTCCAACAGCTCCGTGTCCTTCTTATACATGCAGGGGCCACCGCTCGATTTAATGCAACCTCTTCAGCCTCCTGCCCAAAGCCAGAGACACAAGGTGGAAGCCCAGCTGGAGCAGAGCTGGACAGACACATGGACCCTGTCTTGTCCCGGTGGGTTTTTTCCCCTTGCCTGATCTCATCCTGGAGCTCAGCATCACCACGGGCTCCAGCCGAGGTGGGCTCTGCCCCCCATGCGGTGCCAGCGCTCAGGGCAGAGCCGGGGGCTGGAAGGAGCAGGTCCATCGGGTCGTGCGGGGAGGAGATGACTTTTCCAGCATCGGAGAAGTCAGGAAAACAAGTGGGAGAAACCAACCGCTTCAGAGGGGCTGATGTGGGCTCAGTGTGTGGTCCGGCTGCCCAGGGAAGGCATGGCAGCCCCGGGCTCAGGCACCCCTAGGCTGGGGCATGGAAAGGCCAGATCCTGGCCCAGCATCACCATTACCAGGGCTAATTACACCTACTGGGCTCCTGCCTACGAGCACCACACTGGGTGCTGGGTCCTCTGTGCATGCAGAGCAGGGGCCTGAACCGGGAAATGTCGCGAATAAAATAGAGTGACTTCATTTTTTGTTTTAATAACATTTTCTACGCCTTCAGCGCCTTAACATACACACAGTCCTGCCCACTGAAAGACAGGACTTCATCCCTCATCTCCCTTATTTCATTCCAAGGAGCTGATATGAACCCCATCAGCTCCTTTTTTGCCTGCTAGCAAAAGCTGCAGCCATTGCATGAGTGGCTTTCCAGTGGCACCTCGTCCCTCTTGGCCATGTCATGCCAAGGGCTGGTGCATGATGCCGAGGGCTAGTGCATGATGCCGAGGCACCGAGCCGCCCGGCTGGCACAGGGATACCTGCCTTGCAGAGCAAGCAGAGCCTTTTCCGCCTGGCTCCTCAGGAAGAGGTGCCTCATAAACCCAAATAGTGATTTCCTGCTGCAGTCGGTGGGAGTTGTTTTCTTTAAAAACGCAGCTGAAACCGGAGAGGAGATGGAGTTAGCTTAAATATCTGGGAGCTGGGGAGTTTGCTGTGTGTGAGACAGCGCCAGCAGCCAACACACACACACACACATATGTGCACGCATCCGCCAGGGATGCCAACATTTGAAAGCCATTAACAAGAGTATTTTGGGAGGAAAATTCGGCCCTACCTTTAACCCCACACAGAAACGCACTGAACGGCCCTGGTGAGTTATAGAGTGAAAGAAGTGGCACCATTTTTCTTTTAAGACCAAAGCGCTCGGCCCTGCTAAGTAGGGAAAGTTGGCACACGTTGCGCACACGTGCGCGACAGGGCAAACAGCCGCTCACCTCCCACGCATTAATTCACTCCTACTTACATGCCAGGCCTGATGCGGGCTCCTGCGCACACCCACCCTGCTTCCCCTGCGCGCGCGGATGCGGTGGTGGCATGTGGAGGTGACCCGAGCACCCCTGTGTCCTCTGTATATATGTATGGGTGTGTGAGACAGCCCCTACTGGGTGCTATATAGTCTGTGTGTATATATATTTTTATATATATATACACACACACACATATGCATGCATATATATAGACACACCTACATATATGTATACACACATATATATGTATTTTTATGCATTAATTTGTTTGTATCTATATTTTTCTATACCAGCCCCACTACTATCTGCACTATCTTGTTGTTGCAGGCTCCATCTCTGGGTTTCGTTTGCCGGTGGGTGGGTTTCCCCTGGGCGCCGGGATGCCCTGCGCTGGGGCTGGGTTTCCCGTGGAAAGCTGAACCTCCCGCCCGGTTGCCAGGGCTCAGCAGCCCCCTCCGCGGTCCGGGAGCCGTCCCCTGCGCTGCCATTTGGTGTTAATTATTTGCTGGCGCTGCTGCTGCTGGTGGCTCCCAGCAGGTCCAAGCTCCGTTTCCACCCAAGCGCCGTTGATTTCCAAGCTCGTTAGTGCCTGAGCCTGTTCCATGGTGATGGGCAATGAAGGATTTCTTTATTTAAGGCTCTACGTGTGCTGAGTCCTCAGCATTGCTGGGTGTCTGTGCCTTTATGTCTGTGCTTTGATACCCCTGCTGCAAAGCGGAGATACACATCTAACGTGTCTGGCTTGGTTACTAGAATGGTTTGGGTTGGAAGGGACCCTAAAGATCAGCTTATTTTGCTCAGGATTTTGGCAGCACGGAGGGAGATCTCATAACGTACACCGTGCTGGGGACCCGGCGGCTCAGCCGCGCTGGCGATGGCCCCGCCAACCTCACGCCTCGCGTGCGCTGCCTTCCAGCCACTTTTTATCTCCTCGCAATAAAGCGAATCCCGGGGGCTACTGCAGCCTTTCTGGTTGCGCTCAGCCTCCTCCCGCTGCTCTCCCCTCGCCGCGCGTCAGCCGGGCAGCGAAGCTGCAGAAATGGCTTCCAGATGTTGTAAGCAACCAGCTCCCTCCCGCAGCCCGGAGGAGCTGGGGCGAGAGAGCCCTGGGCACGTTTCCCTGGGTCCCTCTGGAGCCCAAAAGCATCCTTTGCATCCAAAAGTTGCCCCTTGCATGCAGCTCGGCCGCTCTCGTCAATGGCGGTTTGGCTTTTCCCTGCCGGAGCGCAGCCCTTTCCCAACACACCGGCGCCTTTCGACGCCAGATTGCCCAAGGTGTGAAGTCCTTTGGATGCTCCCACCTGGCTAATCCAAAATTGCAGAGATTTAAGGCAATTTTATTGGCATGATGCTGCCCTCTAGTGCAGGGCTGACCAGCCATCCCAGTCTCCCCACCACGCTCGCACTGGGCCCAGTTGCCCTCTGGTTTGTTCCTCAAGTGGAAAATCAAGACAAAAATATCCTGTTTTTATTGCAGAGGCGCTCAGCCTCTGCGCCTCTTAGTGACATCCAAAGAGACCCATGGCATTAGCAAAGATTTTACACAACTTGATGTGAAGCAGTTTCTAGTCTAAAAGCACCGAACCAAAAAAGAAACCACTGTAAGAGAGATTAAAAGAGACGTCGGAGGCTGCACTGGTTGGTTCCCACCACCCCAGGGACATCTGCGCTGTGGCAGTGACACCCCACTAAACTGGTGGTGTGTGGGGCGGGTGTCCCTGGGGGGGTGGGTTGCCATGAGGTGGGTTTTGCTGCACAGCTGAGGGGCCGGGGACCGGCCAGATGCTCAGTATTAGCAGTGGGTGATGGAGATGGAAGGAGAAATCTCCCAGCAGCGAATCACCTGGCAAGGGGCGGTGATGGGGACCCACCTGCAGAAGGGCTGGGGGATAAAAGGCTTTTGGCAAGGTGGGGCTCCCTTTGCTGGGAGCAGTGGGACAGGCTCTGCAGTGGGCAGCCGAGGTAAGTACATGCACTGCTTCCCCCAGTAAAATGCAGAGGAAGATGTCTGGGGTAAGCCCAGGCTGGCGATGGGAAGGTGGAGAAGCTGATTTCCGCCAGGCACCGGATCACCCTCCTCTTGTGCTGAAGAAGTGGTTGGCTTCTGTAATTTTTGGGGTTGAATCCTCCTGGGTTTGCCGATTGCTCTCTGTCCTAAAGTCCTTTTTGTACTGAGCAGCTTTTCCTTGCCAGCTGGGTTTTGCTCTTCTCCAAGTCCTAGGGCTCCCCTGTAGGATTTAAGATAAAATAAACTGCTTTCTGGATGTTGTGGGGGAGCTTGGTGACAGCCGGGTTCCTATGGTGGCTGTTGTCTCTGCTCTTTCCTGAAAACTTGTACCCTCTGGAAAAGCCAGAGGGTCCCTGAGTGCCTCTCACAGCCCTGCTTGTGGGGTGTTTTGTCCAAATATCTCGATGCCAGGGTTGCTTCCAAGGCAATAGGGCAATTTGGGGCTCCACTTGCCATTTTTCCTTATTTACTGGGATGCAGAGCAAGGCTGGCCTTGTAGATACAGCACCTAATGGTAGAGAGGAGGGTTAGCTCTTGTTTCGCGTAATTCAGGTGTCAAGTAGGAAAGAAAATCCTTCTCCCCTTTCTCTCCAGCCTGTTTGGATTGCAAATATCAGTGTGCCTGGCACAGCATCTCTCTGACACCCTCAATTCCCAGGTTCCCGGTTGTGCAGGGATGGCACGGGGCCGGGAGGAGACCCCTCTCCGCATCCCCATCCCCTTTGGTTCCTCACAGCAGTCCCTGCAGCCTCCTCGCTGAGAGCAAGTACTTCTCCATGGGGGAGAGGAAGCAAATGAGGGAGGTGAGCGTTCAAATCTCAGGCGGTATTTCTTGGTTGTAAATGGGAGCTGTTGTGGCCACAGCACTTAAAATAGCCCCTTGATTATTTTTCTGCTTAGAAAGCTCAGGCTGGCTGGTGGGACGCGGCCTGGCTCGGTCCCCCAGTGACACATCTGGGGTCAATGTGCCTCTGTACTGGCCACAAACCCCTCTGGACTCATCCTGCCAGGATGGGTATTGATACCCTTCCCCAACAGGGAGGACCACAACCACCCCTCAGTCCTCATGATGGCACCGACACTTAATACGACCGCTCTAATCCCAGTTGCTGCCCACCAGAAGTAGCTGTGGCCTCGGTAGGGACTCGCTGGGCATGAAGCAGAGTGTGGTGCAAGCTGTGACCGTCCCTGCCTGGTGCCCCTTCGGCCCTTTGGGCAACTCTGCTCGGTGTTTGCTGAGCCCGTGTAACACACCCGCAACCGTAACGTCCCATAAAGTTTGCACTGTTCCAGGTTGGGGTTTATGTCCCCTCAGTTTTATGTTTACATTGAGTTATTTTCAATAAAGGGGTTTTTTTTTATTGTCTGAACTATTTCATGTTCAATAAAGGCTGTTATTGATGATGGCTCAATAGAGCGTCATAAAAATTGCACGTGGCAGAAACATAATGAAATGCCCTTTCACGATAGTGTTGCACAAAATACAAAAAAAACCCACCCATGGTAAATTCACTTAATCAAACCCCTTCCTTGCCCAGATGGAGGAAACTCTCACAGAGCACGTAGTATTTCACCACTTTTTCTCCTAGGAGCAGGGTATCCTGTGGGGGATACCTCAGGGGTCTCCTCACAGGTGACAGAGAAGCCAAATTGGGGGGTGTCCTACTTTTTTCCACACATAGACAGGTTTCCTGAGCCACGCACCAGGTTTTCCAACAGTCCTCCTGCACGGCTCTTAGACGGCATGAGGCGGCCTCCTCTGCTGGCCACCACTGACCCATGTGGAATCGGAAAAGGCAACAGGAGGGTCAGAAAGCGGCTCTGCAGAAGAACTAAAGCCCCTCACTGAGCCTTTGCGCTCCCCTTTCTCGGGGGCTAGTGCGGAGTGTTCCCCAGTACCTGCACGCGATGCCAAGGGGTGCCCAGCAGCAGTTTCATCCCCCTGTGTTTCAATCACAGCAGCTAACGAAGAGGCTTCAGGAAAGAAAAAGGTGTCTCCAGCCTCCCCAGCTGGCAAGGTGACAGTGTGGATGCGGCAGCGTGGACACGGTCCCGTGCTGGAGGTAAGGGCAGGCTCCCTGGGGCCAGCGCTTGCTGCTCGCTGCTGGGCTCCAGGAGGAGCAGACTGGGAACCCCCAGTAGCTTAGAAAGCAGAGGATCAGTCCCTGAAACTGGAAAAGAAACAGAAACCTGTCACCATGACACACTGTGTGCTCGTCCAGCTTGGTGACACCAGGTGTCAGAGGGTGAAGGCAACAAGAGCACCTGGAAGGAAAGTGGGAGCTGCACTTGGTTGGCATCTCCTGCTCCTGGATCCTCACCTGCTCTTGAATGCTTCAGAGGGCACAGCAAAGGCAACTGGGCTCATCTGCAGCTATTCTGTGGCTGTCCCACCTGGAGATGTTTTTTTTAAGTTATCTGGACATCTAGTGCCAGCCTTGCTGGGGGACAGGGTGGAGGACGTGGTGGTGGCGTGTAGGTGAGTGTCCCACCATGCCCAGGTGGGCAGGGAACAGACAAACTTTTCAGCAGCCCCAGAAACCGGATAATTTCTAAGCCGTGGCAGGGGAACAAGCAATCATTGCACTTGCTCTCTGCTTCTTTGGCCAATCCCTTCTACTTTTAGCCCAGATGAGCCGGGAGGTGCTGGGGCTAATGCTGGCCGGGGGTGGCAGGTTGGCAGAGCTGAGCTGGCACCATCTGTTCCCACACACATTCCAGCAATCCCGAGGCTGTCTTTAGGGAAAGGGGAGGAATAAATACAAGTTGGCTGTTAGTTGGTACCAGCCTCGAGGACCTCTCCTCCCCGCAGAAGAGCGCGGAGGTGTGGAGTAATGAATAAAAGTAGTAAGATGGAAAAAAAAAAAAAAATCTATCAGGTTCTTCTTTTGCCTGTATCCCCAAGTATCAAAGAAAAAACCCTGTCCCTTTGTCCCCTCACTTGCCCTCTACAGATGCACATGCAAAATCTAATTAAAATTTAGCAGAAGAGAAAAAAAAAAAAATGACACAGGGTTTTTAGCTTTAAAAAAAGAGAGAGAAAAAGAAAGAAGATCCTTAACAAAGGCCATAATATTAACAGGGCTGATTCGTCAGCCGCTACCTGATAATATAGAGTTGAGCGAGCTTTATTAACGTTGGAAGCCTTGGCTCTTTGTTAATTACGGGCTTTGCTAATGATTTGGAATATTGGCCGGTTCTGGGGGATGTTGATGAATAGAGACCTCGCCAAGATTTATTCCTAATTATCTCATTTGTCTCCCTCCATTACTTTTTATGGCTGAAATTTATGGAGCTATTACCGGGGACCTCGCCACGGCTCTGAGATGATTTGGGAGAAGAGAGATGTTTAATAATAATAACAATAATAATAATAATAAAAAGCTAGATTAATAGGAAACCGATTACGCGGCGGCTGGCGGCGGGGGCCGTTCCTGGGTGACCCCCGGGGTCCTGGAGCCGCGTGGTCCCTGCTGCTCCCCTCCAGCCTCGGTGTCCCCAGGAGGGAGCAGTGTCCTTGCCCAGCGGTCGAGGGACATCTGGAGGTGCTAGAAGAGCTGTTGGGAAATTCCTCCCGGCACCTGTAAGAGCTGGGGAAACTCCTTTCGGAGGTCAGGGCAGAAATCCAGCAGGTTTTTTATGCGTGGCTTCTCCCTACAGCCATCTCTGTCCCAGTGTCTTCCAGATGATGCTCTTGAGACGCTGCAGCTGCACCGCGATGCTCTGGCTCCTGAGCTGAAGTTAGTGACAACGCTGAAACCCCAAAAGCACCCCAGGGATGTTCATCTAATACCAGGGTGCTTCCATTTCCCCACTCATCCCACCAAAACAACTCAGTGCTTGAATATCTGATACTTCGGGCCATTCCCAAGGGGGTTTTACCGTGTCCCTGTGAGGGCCGTGGCAATAAGTCACCTTTGCCACCCCATCCTGGGCTGTACCAGTAAAGCCCAGGGACTTCCCAGCAAACCAACGCTTTTCTCCCACCCCATCCCGGGACTGGGGCTGACACCGAGCCCACCGCCCTTTAATTATCATGCAAAGCAATTATTTTTCTCAGCTGCGCTGGGGACTAATTCTTGCCCAAAGTCTCCCAGTAAACATTTTCCCAGTACTATCAAATTTGCCACACAAAGGAGAGCTGGGGCTGCAGCTTATCTCCGCCGAGTATTATTCCCCTATCTTCCAGCATGTAAACCTACTCTCGTCCCGATAAGAGGCCTCACACAAAAGATCAAAGGCAGCAAGACTCTTACCGAGAGGAGGGTTTTCTTCTTCTTTTTCTTCTTCTTTTTCCCCCC
>VWZL01003692.1:46779-61086 GCA_013396915.1 Stercorarius parasiticus
GGGCAGCGGGGGAAAAAGTGCCAGAGGCTGCGCAAGACTAGCAGTGCCACCGAGGGAGCGTGTCATGGGTGAGGGGGACAGAGGGCAGGACCCCTCCGGGTGCAGCCCCCGAAATCCCCCCCAGTGTGATGCCAAAGGGGCTGCGCCTGCAGCAGCAGTGACCTGCTGCCCAGTCCCCATCCCAGTGCTCCATCCATCCATCCATCCCTACCAGCAGAGCCCGGCCACAGCTCATCACACCCACTACAGCCCCAGCCAACACTCCCTCCTTTTTATATCCCACTTGGAGCCTTGACACCGAATTTTTTTTTCCGTGGGTGGCTCACAGACTGTAATTAAGAGCCCTTTCCTCCCGCCTGCCCCAGCTCCTGTCTCCGGCAGCTGCTGTTTAAGCGAAGGAAACCCCCTTTCGTCCTCACTCTCCTTTATAATTTTTTTTTTTCCCCTCCCTTCTGAACATAAAGGGATGACAGTGCTCCAAGCCAGGGTCTTTTGCATTTCTGAGTTGGTTCTGTTAATTGGAAGGAGGGTTAAGAATCTGCAAGGTCGTTTCAATCTACATCTGACCTTCAGAGTAATCCTCTATGCCAACACCAGAGCATGTCATTAAAATGAGGCCCTCTACCATATCCCGGCATCCCTTTATTCTCTCCTTGTGCACATTAATTGCTCATAAGTTGATTTGATCTCCCTATTCTGCAAGAAGTAAATTGCCCTCTTATTTCGCCATTTTCATCCTGTTTTCTTAATTAGGCCCTTAAAAATCTCTAGGGCCTCAGCCGGGCCGCAGGCCTCATCCTGGGAATAAATTTTGATCTCAGCCTGATAAAGAGTGAGCAAACCCGGAGATTGAACAATGTCATTCTCCCCCCTCCCTCCCCTCCGTGCTATTCTCTTGACATGAAAAGGCTATCAGTTTTTCTCTGTGTTAATATAGGAAATAATTCACACTTCAGGCGTTGTTCTCTATTTAGTGTTCACACTCCCCAGATAAATCAAATCAGGGATTTTTTTTTTATTTTTTTTTTTTAAAGTGTCTGAAACTACTTACTCTTTCTCTCCCCCCAGCCTCTTCGCTCTCTTTTTCCCCCTCCTTCTTCTTTTAATAAAGTTTCCAAGATTAGCCCCTGTGATTTTCCATCCTGGGAAGTCTATTTTAAGGTGGATTTTATCTTTTTTTTTTCCTCCTCATGTGTCTGTTTAACACCATCACGGAGGGGAGCAAGGGGCAGCAGGAACCTGGCACGTGGCTCCACACAGCTGGAAGCAGAGAGAGAGAGTCTGTAAACGTGGCATGTGATGAGTTTTGCCAGGCAGGGTCTCAGCCAGGAGACTTTGCAAGCTTATTTTTCCCCTTGCTTAAACAGGGCAGGAGGGTCCCCAGCCTGCAGCAGGTTTGCAATCAGGAGGTGGGAATACTCCGGGGTACCGGGGGCCTGGGCACCCAGAAAGGTTTTGCAGCACCCATGGGTGATGCTAAGCCAGTCCCAGCAGTGAGGAGGGGACAGAAAAGCCCCCCCCAACAGCCCCACACCTGTTCCAGGTGTCACCCAACAGGTAGGAAACACACCTGAGCTCCTGGGACAGCTCCACCACCACTCTCACCCAGCACAGATCAGGATGGCCACCACAAACCTGCCCCGCTCCTGCCACCGTGCTCAGCCCCAGGGACACAGTTCCTTCCAGCTCTGCTCTCCGGGGCCTTGCAACTATTATTAATTAAGGGGCCAAGCCTAGTTCCAATTAAGCAATCAGCAGATGGGTCAGCACCTCACAAGTCCCAGCTGTGCACAGCACCCGGAGCTGTGAACCTCCCCAAAGCACCCGGCTGCGGGGCTGGCACCCCTCCAGAGGGACCCCAAAAACCCCAAACTGCCCTGGGACTGTCTGAATAGGGTGCTTCTCCCCTTCTACCGCACCAGGCTTTCCTGCAAAAAAAAAACCCAAAACAACCCAGCCCCCCAAATCCAGGGCAGCCCCCCTGCAAGATGGGGATGCTGCTGCATCCCAGCCTTCGAGCATCACTGGGGGAAAGCGGCTCTGGGTGCTTTCAGTGCCCTGACCCTCCCTCCTCCGGCACGAGAAGAAACAGCCCACGCTGCAATGTTCCGGCATGTTGTAAATAAATATATTTTAATGATTCTTCTTCCATTCCAGTTCATTCTTTTATACATTTATTTATAAAACAGTAGTAAAATTTTTTAATCAGAGCACAGTGCATTAAAAATAGAAAAGAAAAATAAAACAAACAAAAACCCCAAAAGATTAAAAAAAAAAAAAATAATAATCCACAACTGGTTACTCACGGCTGGGGGAGACGCCACGTCTCGCGCTGAGCAGCGGACGGTGCTCTGCCCGCCGGTGCCAGGAGTGGGACAGAGGGTCACGCACCCCAGCCAGCCCCACGTGTGTCGTGTACCACCAGCGAGGGCCCAGCGCAACCACCTTACGGTCACGATAATCCCAAGTGACCCAGGATTTTGCATGCCCGCCCTGAAGTGCCCGCGGAGACCCTCCGGTGTCTGCAGCCCCACAGATCACCCATGTCTATAGGCACTCAGCACAGCGTACGGGGTGCTGCCGCCCTGCCGGGGGGGATTATTCTCTTTACAGGCACTAATGGCAGTGCATGAAGGATGCCAAGGCCTCCCGTGAACGCGCAGCCTCAAGCCCGCACAGCCCCGTGCCCCGATGCCCCCTCCGCTGCCCTCCCTGCACCCCTGTGGGGCAGCGGCCAGACCCTGCCCTGCCCCGGCGCTCCAGGACACCCCGACGTGTCCTCCCTCCTCCTTTCCCCCGCTCTCCTCCTCACCTTCTGCACTTCCCCGCACCCTCACATCCGACAGGCACCTCTCCGGACGGGGCACCGGGTCTGTCCCCCACCTTGCAACCCCAAATCCAGCCGCGATGGAGCATGTTTGTCCCTCCTTGGCTGGGCTTTCCCCTTGCGGTCCCAACCCCGTGACATCCCCCATCCTTGGTCCAGGATGGGGTCCACCCAGTGACCCCCCCCATCCCTGTGCAGGCTCCCATCCACCTCGCCACAGCTTCCACGGCCCGGGGGAGTGATGCTGTGCCAGAGCGCGGGATCGCAAAGGGGTCTCCTCTCCCCAGCCTTCCCTCCTCTCCCTGATAAAATCCGTGCGGTATTTTCCCTGTGAACAACATCCCCCTCCCCTGCCCAGCTCCCTCCCTGCCACCAGCCGGGCTGAGGAGGCAGGAGATGGTGCAGAGCCCAAAGCAGCTCCCCATCACCGAGCCGTCCTGGCTGGGGAACGAGCTGGTGATGCTGGGAAGAGAAATAAACCCCGTGAGCCAAAGGCAGAGAGCGGCAGCTCAGGTTTGGCATTGGTACAAACCATCTCCTGGTCCCCAGCCTGGACCTCCACGCCCAGATGTGGGGCAAGACATCCACTTTCAACAAGTATCCCCAAAAAAAAGCGTAAAGACCCTTTATCCTTCCACCTGAAGAGCTGACGGTTGGCGTTACAGGGCAGAGGCACCTCTGCAGGGATGTCTCGAGGGAGGCTGAAGGTCACCCAGCACCATGAAGCCTTTGTCCAGAGGCCAACGAGATTTTGGGGTGGTGGGTGCTGCCAAACCCCGAGGGGAGATCCCCCCACGAAGTGGGGGTCACAGCAGGGGGTTGACTGAGCATCAAACACCCCATCCCGGTCATTTTGGAAGCCCTCAACGTTGACCCAAATTCGCAGTCTCGGACCCAGCTCACTCAGACAACATCCCCCATGCCCCGTGAATTAACTTGCTCCAATTAACACCTCCTGCCCCGCGACACAGAGAGGCAGTGGGTGCTCCGAGGAAGGAGGAACCGTGAAGGACTTGGCACCGTGAAGCATCCGCAGGGCTGGGAGGCCATCGCTGCAGAAGACTCCTTGGGAACATGGAGTTCCGGAGCGGGGCAACAAGGAGGCAGCAAGCCAGACAAAAAGCTCTGAGCATCGTCCCGCTCCTCCCAGGGACCTGAAGGCTCCTGCCCGCTCCGGCTCCGAGCCAGCACCCTGGGGATGGGCTTCGGTCCGGGAGGGTTTCGCTGAAAGGCAAAGCAGCCGAGATCACGCTCCCGGGCTGGGGAATCTGCAGTCAGGCCAACGCCACGGCAAGCCAAGAAGTTCCGTTCCAGCTCCTGGCAAAAAAAAAGCTTGCAAAAGACACGGCAGTACCCGGCGAGCCTTGATCCGAGACCCCCCGTTGCATAGAGAAAAGGTACTCCTACGTAGATTCAAGTGCGCGGCAGGACGGGCTCCTCCCGTGAGAAGAGTGCCCTGTAACTTCACTAACCAAACTTGAAGGTCCAGTCCTCACCCCCAGCGTCGGAGCAGCTCCTCGTCACAGCATGTCTGCATCTTCCATGCTGAAGCTGCTCCGGCGACTGCTGGCCTTGGAGGCCTCCGGGGACATGGCCGAGAACAAGGGGTCAGAGGCCAGGGGCAGCATGGTGTCCTGCATCAGCATCAAGTCCAGCTCCTTCTTGGATAGGGATGGGAAGGAAGCACTGTGGCCAGGCTCCAGGCTGTCCGGGAAGCCCCGGGAGCCGTCATCGAAGCTCAGGCTGTGGGTAAAGTCCAGCTGGTGGTAGGGAGACTGGGGTGGTGGAGGAAGCGCCGGCTGCGGCTGCGATTCGGGGTCCGGAGGTGGCAGCAGTGGCTCCAGTGTCCCCTCGTCGCCGCCGGCTTCTTGCTTGACCACCTGCTGAGCCAGCTCGGCTACGTTGACACCCGAGGGCGAGGAGGTGGGCAGCCCATGGACGCGCGCCTGCATCTCCAGCTCCTGCCAACAGAGCACAGGAGGTCTTTGGTGAGGACGTCGCGCATGGGGACACAGCGCATGGTCATCCAAGGAGGTGGCAGGGACAGAGGGACCAAGAAGCTCACAGTGAAGGAGCCCATGGAAGAAGTGAAGGATGGAAAATGGTGACTCAACAGGTCAACAACACTCACTGTGGTGACCTGAATCTCAGATGTCCAGTTTGTCTGACGACTTTCCTGGTGACTTGACAGCCATGAGAGGGAGGACAGCCCCGTGCCCGTTCCCTCGGTGGGGCAGGAGCGAGCTGCTCGTGGGGCTGGAGTGGAGCGGAGGGAGGGAAGAGCACAGTGAAGCTCACCTGGATGCGGAGCAGCAGCTGCTTATTTGTCATCTCCAGACGCCGCGAGTGATTCTCCAGGTCTCGTGACCTCTGCAAGTCCTTCTGCATCCTCTTGATGTAGTCCACAGACGCCTTCAGGATTGTCCCTTTGTTCCAGCGCACGTCCCTGCAGTGCAGGATGGAAAAAGAGGTTGCCACCTGCGTGCCACTAACATGTCCCCTCACCCCTGCTCCAAAAAGCCCCTCTGCAAGTATCGCCAGCCCCACGGCCGAGCGTCGAGCAAACCCACGAGACCCACAGGTACCCCAGCCCCACAGAAACCACTGATACATACAGGTCGTTGGCCTTGGGGATCAGCATCCCCAACTCTTTGATGCGGTCGTTGATGTTAAACCTTCGCCGTCTCTCGACTGCAGGGTGAGAAGAGAGGGAAGGAGGTGAGGAGGCAGCAGGAGCAGCTCCATGTCCCACAGCCCCCACCGGCCACACTGCTGCTCCTGGCTCGTGGGGCTGGGAGCCACCGTCGTGCCCCGGACAGATCCTCCGGAATCGGGGAGCTCAGGATGAGAAACCTCTGGGGCCAACCCTTTGGCACCTTGCTCTCATCCATCCCCCTGGCTGGTCTGACCTTCCCCCAGCGCTAACGAGAAGGACAACAGGGTCTCTCCTGCAACCATAGGCATTTTGCAGAGCTGGGAAAGCAGGAGCCATGGCAGGGGGCTGGGGGATTATTTCCTGAGGATGAGGTGGTATGGGAAGGGGGACCCGGCTTGGAAAGAGGCAGAACGAGGATGAAGAGTGATGGGGAAAGCACTGCAGGGGTGGGAGAGGGAAAAGCATGCAACCCACGGGCAGCCAGCACCAAACTCACTCAGGTTGTGATTGTCTTTCTTCTGGCGCTCTTTTGCCAGGGCTCGGCTCTCGGCATCTGCAACGGACACCCACAACGTCACCCAGACAGGATGAGGCTTCATCTCACCCCAGGAGCATCCCAAGCTGGTGTCGGAGCACCCCAGCATCCCCCAGAGCCGCCCTCCCCACCCGCAGGGACAGGGCAGCCCTGGCCAGCTTTGGTGCTCGCCATCACCGCCATCACCGGGGCCGGGGACATACCTGTCAGCTCTCTCTTCTGGGTGAGGTCAGCAGGGCAGGAGCTGCTGGTGACACCTACGAGAGAGGCTGTCACCTGGGGGTCCCCGCTATAGACATTCATGTGACTGCTGGACATCGGCAGCTGAAAACCAGAGGGACAGGCGGGTTAGCTCCATCCGGGGCCAGGGGACCAGGGCTCAAGCCCAGCTGCTTGGCCTCTGGGATGCGAGTGCGTAGCCCAGGCAGGTGTAATTGTCTTCCTGGGCCCTTAAACCAGCTATAATCAGAGCAGCAAAGAAAACCGGACTTCAAAGGGCGCAGCTGATCCCCTCCCACGGCCAGCATCTAAAATAGGGCAGATGAATCACTTCCGAGAAGGGCTCGGCAGGATGAATCCCACTGGGAGGCACAAGCTGCTGTATGGATCAGACCTGGGAGACGGTGCCGCTCTGAGCAAGCTTCTGGCTGGGAAACCTCTCCTGGCACCAACGTCCCCCCATGTTGCAGTGGACCCTTGGTCCCTCCCCCACCCCTCTCCCATCTCTCCGGCTTTTTATAAGGGCTCCCAACTGTCATTAAAGAGGAAAAGAAGCTGAAGAACTGGCTCTTGCAGTTGCAAAAGGGAGATCTCGCTGCCTCTCTCTCCCCAGCCCCAGGGATACCCGTCCCAGGGACAAGGCTAGGTTGGGCTGGCACCCGGGCATCGCTGCAGGGACGTGGCAGGACATGTCCCCTCTGTGCCACCTCTGTCCCTGCAAGCACAGGGCTGCAGGACCCCCAGGCCACCCTCCCTCCCGGGCTCTGATCTCTTCCAAACGCGCATCGGAGACTCACTGTGTTGGGCATGTGGACTTCGGGGTTCATATAGCCCAAAACGTCATCCAGGCGCATGATGTCATCGATGACCTCATCAAACTGAAAGGGAAAGGCGTAAGATGCCAGTGGGTTTCTTTGCCCTTTCCAGCACCTTTGCCACCCCTGGCAGCCCGGTGGCACCTCCTCACCTCCCGCTCGGGGTTGGAGCCAATGTTGAGCATGGCCATGGGGCTGTTGGGCGCGCTGTTGCCCGCCGAGGAGGACATGACGTGGCTGGGTCGGACACCAGGGGACGCAGCGGGTGGTGGCTTGGGAGAGTGGCTGACGGGGCTGACATGGGCAGCAAACTTGTTCCCGTAAGTTTCGGAGAGATAAGCCTGAACCTTCTTGTCCCGTGACTTCTGGAGGTGGTATGTGGTGGGGTTCTCCAGGTAGGACTGAACCTGCGAGGCGACAAACCATCAGGGATCTCCCACACCCCCTTGTCCGCGGGGCAGGGGGAGACACCACCCCCCCAGCACTGTACCTTGAGGACCTCTCCGGGCACGGGCGGTGGGGACTGGTAGTGGACGGGGGTGTTGATGGCCGGGGTGGAGGCCACCGGCATCCGCTGCTGCTGCATGTAGTTCATCATCATCTGCTGCTGCATGCGCTCCCTCTCCGCCTCCTGCTGCGCTTGCTGCTTCATCAGCTCCATCCGCAGGCCGATGCGGGACGCCATGGTGCACTGGGGGGGTGGGACGCGGGTGCCCACCGGGCACGGAGGTGACCCTGAGAAGAGGACACGGCACTTCAGCAACAGGGAAACTGAGGCATGGGGAGGGAGCAGACATCCCAGAGCATCCATACCAGGACGATCGCCCTAACGCCAGACGGACGGGTCTGCCCTCCCGCTGCGGCTCCCCGCCATGCCACCGCTCTCCCTGGGGACAGCCGAGACACCCCAGGGAGGGGACAGGGTGGGCAGGGAGCAGCCGGGACCCCCGTGCCCAGCGCGCTTGGACTCACGTAACGCCGGGTTCAGCTGGAGCGTGCTTTGAGCCACCAACTTCCGAAACACCGGAGCAAAGCCAGAAGGACCGGGAAAAAAAACAGAGCCCTAGAGCAGAGCGAAAGGGAAAGAGAAAGCAAGGGAAGAGCAGGAAGAAAAGGCCGGCGGGTGCCAGGAGCCGGAGGCAGGGTTTAACCCTCAGCCCGGTTTCTCCGAAACCGGCGCGGGACGAACAACACGGCTTCTGTGCGGGGCCGGCACGCGAGCGCGGAGGCGGGGGGAGGCGTGCGAGGCCCCCGCACCGCACAAACCGGCCCTTGTTCCCCCGTACAAAGGGGACGGCGGCCCGTGGAGGGGGGGAGAGGATGCCGGGGTGAGGGGAGATGCCCTACCCGGGCTCTGCAGGGCCACGATGACAGTTTTCCATGGGGCTGGTTTCCCACGCGGGGCTGGGATGGGGATGCAGGAGATGTTTATGGGATGGGGGTCTGGACCACAGCATCCTCAGGGCGGGAGGGAAAGCGGAGCACAGGAGCCAAAGCAAACGCTGCCAGGGGAACAGACAGGAGCCAAACACCCGGGGTTTGCTCTGCAGCGGCGTAACCAGACAAATCTGGAGGGTTTTTCTATTTAAATACAATGTGTAATTGCAGACAAAGGGGCCACGGTGGATACAACGCACCGGGGTTTCGGTGAGGCATGATACACAGTGCCACGCAATATCCTAAGGGGGAAATTAAATCAAGCCAGCATGGACAGAAATACGATTACATGGATCAAGAGCCAGCTATTGAACGGCAAGAGGAAGGTAATTAATTAGACATGGTGGCCCATCTAAAGGGGGATGGGAGAAGAGGAGCCTGGGACAGTTATCAATCGGAGCTTCGTTAAGACGGCTGTCACAAACGGCCTCAGAGGAGGGCACAGGGGGACGATGCTTGAGACGAGCAACAGCAGAGCCCTGGAAAGGGACCCAGTGACACCAGGGACAGGCCTGCAGCGGATGAAACAGGGCTGAAGGGGGATAAACCACAGCCGATGCACACGGGGGATGTAATAACCCCAAATCTTCAGGGCAGGGTGAGAGGAAAAGCCTCCCAGAGCTGTGAGGAGATGGGATGGGGGTTGGACTAGATGATCTCCGGAGGTCCCTTCCAACCCTACCATTCTGTGATTCTGCGATGAGCCACCGCGGCGTGGAGGAACTGGCCGTGCTTGGCGAGTCCAGCTCATGCCCCAGCAACAGGGTGAGGCAGCAGGGCACCATGAGACAGAGGTTTTTGAGGAGCTTCAAGCACCGGGGGAGAGGGGGAAAAGAGATTTCAAGCCGTGCACGGGAAACTCTGCGGTCAGCCCCCGTGTTTGCTGGGGGGATCCGGGCTCTTCTTAGGAAGGGCAGCCGGTACGTGGGAGAAGGAGGGTGTCATGTGAAGCGTGCCGAGGCGTAGTCACCCACGGCACGGCACCCGCTCACCCACACCAATCCCGGTCCCACCGCCCTGCCTGGCTCCAGGACCCCCCCAGCTGCTCCCTTATAGAAAACAGGGGTGGGGGGAGCCGAAAGCGCTGCCCTCTCTCCCAGGAAACTCCAGAGAAGGAGAGCTGCCGAGGGCGAGGATGGGGAAGGGTGGCCAGAGCCGGGCCCAACAAGGAGAGAGGGGAAATTGGGTCAGGTTTAAAATAACCCGCTTGGTTCTGCTTGGCTTCCCCCCCCGCCCTCCGAAACGCCGAGCAGCTTCTGCTTTCGCTCTGAGTCAGCCCCGGCGGGTGGGAGGGAGGAAGCCAGCAGTGGGAAAGGATGGGGACCCAACCGGCATCACAGAGCAGGCACCCCATCCCGGGGGGACACGTCCCACCCCGTCATCCTTTGGCACAGGGCGGGCAGAAATAAAGCACGCAGGACAGCAGCTCCATCCGGGATGCCTGTTATTCCTGGGAAGGTGAAAGGTGTTGGCATCCTGGGATGCTAACTGGGATGTTCGCATGCCGGGGAAAGCACACCCAGGGGCTTTCCCACTGAGCCAGAGCCGTCCCCATGCCAGGGGCAGCCCCAGCCTGGTCCCTGCCTGGAGGTGACCCTGGTGAGGGTCCATCCCGGTGCTCGGGCAACGGTTTGCCCGGCTCGGAGCTGGCAGCGCGGCCGGCCAGGGCATACCCGGGCATTGGGTTTCCCATCGGACGCTGCCAGGGCACCTGCTGGGGCAACGTCCCCATCGGTCACGGAAAGGGAAGAGCAGGGCAGGGGAGGGGGGAAGGCGGAGGGAGGCCCAGGGTAGGCGATGGAGCAACGGCAAGGCGATGGGGAGGGAGAAGAGGGGCTGAAGGGCAGGAAGGCAGGAGGGAGCAGGGAAAGGGTGGTCGGCCCCGGCAGCTCTCCACACCCTGACTCCACCTTTCCTGTCCGGAGAGCGGGGACCGGTGGCAGGGGGGACGGAGGGTGGCTTTTCCATGCCTGGAACAGCCCTCAACCCCCTGCCCGTAGCACAGGGTGTGCTGCCCATCGTCGACCATCGGCAGGAGAAGCCGTGGAGCCGGGCTGATCCTGACCCTGGCTGCAGCCCCCAGCTTCATGGAGGGGTCCAAAGCACAAGCCAGGAACACAGGGAAAAGGGATGGATTTCTCAAAGGAAAATCCAAAAACCCCGCACCCCCGCCTCCTTCAGGTGGGGGGAAAAAAGTTAATCCCACTTCATTGCAGGATTGCATCCTAAAGCCAGAGTAGGTCCTGGAGTGAAACCCCCCGGGGGGCTCCATCAGCGCCTGGGGCTCCACCAGCTCCACCACCGCACACCAGACCCACCACTGGGACAACGTGCGGGGCCGGAGCCAGGGAATTAATCTCCCTTCAAAATATCTCTGCTGCTATTTAGCGACGCGGTTATTTCTGGACCTTTCTTGCTTTTCCTCTGGGGGTGTTATTTTCACCAAGAGCCCAATGTGCCCTCCCCACAGCGGGGCGGCACTCGGGGGTGGAGGATCCCCGGTGGCACCCAGAGCTGCCCTGACACCAGCTCGTCCCCCCCCGTAGAACTTTGCATGGCCCTGAGCTGTCCCCCGTCCCCGCGGGACCCTGCAGCACTGAAACCCAGGCTGCCGATGGAGTTTATATATAAAGTGTATTTTCTGCAGTGACACCAGGTCCTGCTCTGCAACACACGGGGCTGGGCTGACACAGGAGCCACTGCGGAGAGCCGGCATAGGGCACCCAGTGCCACCCCGAAGGGACAAAACACCCAGAGCCACACCGCCATCCCCACACCCATGCGGCACCCCACCACCTCCTTGCTGCGCCCAGGTGTGGGTTAGAAATAAAAGCTGCCCTGAAGCAGTTTCCAGATTTAGCCCCTGCAAAATACGGGATCGCGTTACCCTCCCTGGGCGGCCCACGGCGGAGAAGTGGCACCCCGCGCTGCCTGTCCTGCCTGCAACCTACGGGCACATGCACACACATATAGAGCAAGCGCAACACAAATCCTGCTGTCCTGGTTTGAGGACCTGCCCACCTGCCCAGCCCCTCGAACGCTGAAGGGAAAAAGAGGGGAGCGATGCCCTGCTCAGCCCTGGAAACGGAGCTGAGAACCCCCAAACTCATCGCACCAAGGAGCCGCCCACCCTCTGTGTTTATTTCCCGGGCGATTGTGGCCATTTATGAGCGGAAAAATCAATCGGCGGCTTGAGCTGGGAGTGGGGACCCCCCCGGGGAAGGAGGGTAGCCGGGGTGGGAGGCTGTGCCACCCACCCACCCGCCGCTCCGGGCCGCTTCATTGATAACCAACAGGGCAGCGAAAAGAAAAGGGAGAAGAAAGAAGTGAAAACAGCTCTGCTTCTTGCTACTGGCAGCAAGCACCCGCCGAGCCTTCCTTCCTCATTTTTTGTTTTCAAATACCATGGGGGGGGGAGGTGAGACGCAGGGGTGATGAGCGAGGGACCCCCAAAATATCCCAGCCCAGGCAGGGCAAAGCACCCAAAGCCGTTTTGGGGCAGGCAGTGGCCAGCTGGGTCCCGCAACCCGGAGCCCGGCGGTGTTTGGCTCTCTGGACTGGACAGCACTGAGCTGCCACCCTGTTGGGCACCCACAAAGCCCCCCCATGGGTGCCCGCAGCCCGGGGACGGGCTCTGCTGCCACCTCGCTGTGCGGGGAAGGGGGACGATGGGGCTGGGCTTACCTGGGCGCGGGACGGCGGGGACGGGGGTGCCTCTGGGTGCCAGAGTCTGTGGGTCGCAGCTCCTCCGTGCTCCTCGCCGGGGCCAGCCCGGCTCCTGCGNAAACCTGCTTGTTTTTCTCACTGCAGCACAGGAGTTAGCAATCGAGCTGAGAAAAAGAAATAGATGCTGTCGGTGTGCTCTCCGGCTGGGTCTGCCCCATGGCTTCCCCCCGTGAGCCACGGGCAGTGCTGCCTGCGGTGACATCCCTGCCTGCAAATACACAGAGGGACAAAAGCTGTCCCTCTGTCCCTCCGGGGAATGTGGCACGCCGGGATCCCTCGCCCTCCCTACGGCTGGAGCGGGCACAGAACAAGCACCAACATTACGCAGCCAGATCCGTCCCCGCACGCTGCCAGGCAGCACATGGGGTCCCTCCGGCACCCACAGCCGGTGCCCACCGGGACGGCGATGCCAGTGCTGACTGGAACCAACGAGAATGGCGATGGCAAAGCCAGGGGATGACAAGGACACCTGTGTGATGCCCCATGCAGTTGGCACGGTGCTGGGGACCCCCCCACCCCCCTCATTGTGCAAACCCACTTTTTACCATCACCCCTTTGCAGCTGTGATGGATGTGCCACCGTCCCAGCAGGTCACCCCCTGGGCCGGGCCAGCGAGCCGCTGCCGTCCCACCCCGCCAGCAACGCGGCTGGCACTCATCCGCTCCTGGCCAGCTGGGACTCGTCCCTCGGGGCACTCGCCCTGACTTGGCAAGGCCACTGCGGGGGTGATTTATGCCATACCAGCGTACCCGCGGTGACAGGGGTCGGGTAATGACATGGGCACCCAGCGCGAGGAAGGACCCCTTCATCTTCACCAGCACACTGAGGACCACAGTGCCCAATTGGAAGCCCCAGAAAGGGGCAGTGGGACAGGGTCTGATCTGGGATTTCAGGTTGGGATTCCTCACTGTCAGGCTGGCCAAACCCTGGCAGCGGAGCAACCTCCATCCTTGGAGACCCCGATCTAACCCAACATTGGCCACGCTTGTGGCTGGACCAGAGGTTCCAGAGGTCCCATCCAGCCTATGCCCCTCTGGGATGAGGACGGGGTGGTGGGAAAGAGGGGGGGGGGTGGCCCCCTTTCCAACCCCAGAGAGCAACAGTGCCCTCCCCATCACCCACCCGTGATGGGTCGGGCAGGAGATGGGTCGGGCAGGTGGATGGTCAGAGCCACCCCAGCCCCGTCCGGAGGCACCTTCCCCGCACAGTGAGCACGCAGCCCTGAAAGGGAGAAGGAGAAGGCGGAGGGACTTGGCAAATAAAAGCTGGGGTCAGTTGACAACATCAGACACAGACTGAGTCACCGGGACTGTTTTTAGCCCCGGCATCCCAGAAACGTGGACCGCGGCGTTGTTAGCAGGCGCTTGGGTCAGAGGCCGAATGTTTTCCCTTCCATGCGTTAAATACCGCCTCTGGAAGTAGCCCAGGTATCCAGCACAGTAAAAACATAAACGTTTTCTTGTATGACAGCAGGACCCTGGCTAAAGTGGTCCCCAAACCGCCCAGGTAAGCTTGCCTCACCAGGGAGGTGTCAGGGACCCGGCGGAGGGAAAAGCATCAGTCCTGGGAACCAAGAGCCAGGGCAGAGCGTCCCTTGTCACGGTGTCACCTCCAGGCCAAAATAAATGGAGTGCGTAAAAAAGCACCCCTGGTTCTGGCGGTGCCAAGGGATATCCATGAGAGCCCACTTGTGTGTGGCAGCCTTCTGCAACACCTCTCCCTCACCCCAAAAAGCCACTTCCTCACCCCAAAAAGCCCCTCTGCGCAGCGTGGCACAGCTGGGGGACGGCACACGCCATCACCTTGGCTGGGCACAGTGGGTGGAGGATGGCACCCATGGGCCAGATCCGGGTGCAGCCCCAGGAGAAGGGCTGGGGGAGGTGTGGGGGGACCATTGGGACCCCACCATGGTGGAATCGGACCTCAGCTCCACGATGGCTCCAAACCGGAGCAAAAGCCCTTCCCGCAGGGTGGTTGGCACAGATGCAGGAGCCCTGATTGAAACATCACTGTCCGACTGACCGCCCGGGGAATTCACAGCCCGCCAGCGCAAACAGCCCGAGCCAACAAGTTCCTGCCCTCCCCTCCCACC
>VWZL01003692.1:66524-97704 GCA_013396915.1 Stercorarius parasiticus
CGGCCCGACCCCGCCGCTCCCACGCCGAGGGAGGGCAGCAGTGCCCGCCCGCCCGCCGGCCCGGCCCGGCACGGCCCGGCACGGCCCGCTCCGCTCCGCTCCGCAGCACGCCGGGAGCTGTAGTCCGGAGCGGGGCTGGGCTACCCGCGCCTGCCGGGACTTGTAGTCCCCCGCCTCGGCCGCAGCAGGAGTTTGGGTTAGGTGGTTTCCTCCCGCCAAAAAAACGGGGGTTTCCACCCCCGGAGCGGGTCAGGACGGGGGTGCCGGGGAGGGGGTGGTGAAGGCGGGGCTGTGCCCGGGTCCCGCAGCTCCTTGCACCGGGATCGTGCAAGCCCTTTGCACCAGGGTTATGTGGCTTCTTCCACTGGTGGTGTACAGGTCTTCGCACCGGGGTTTTACAGCACCCTGCACCAGGATCATGCAGCTCCTCGCACCAGAATCGTGCAGCTCCTTGCACCAGCGTCATATGCCTTCCACCTGGATCATGCAGCTCCTTGCACGGGGGTCATGTGGCTCCTTGCACCAGGACCATCAGGTCCTTGCACAAAGGTTGTGCAGCATCTTGTAGTGGGGTTGTACAGCTCCTTGCACCAGGGTCATACACCTTTCACCAGGACCACGCAGCTCCTTGCACAGGGATCATAGAGCCCCTTGCACCAGGATTGTGTAGATCCTTGCACCAGGATCCTACAGCTCCTTGCACCAGGGTTTTACCCCCCCTTGCACTGGTGCCAGAGGCTCACTGTGCCCATGGAGGGCTGGTGGTGACCTGGAGACGTCCTGGGTGGTGGAGAGCAGGGCGCTTTGTCCCCCTCCAGACACGACCCTCGGGGTCAGGCCGCTGCTAGGGGAGGCTGTGTGGGGAGCACGGAGCTTTTCAAGTGAGATGAACTCTGCAGGGACTGGGGGCGGCGGCAGGAGGGAGCGGTGGGGACCCTGCCCAGCCCGAAGCAGCAAGTCCCCTGCACTCTGCGTCCCCAGGGCTCAGTGTCACCCTGCCACCCAACTGCCCATGGCATCAGGATGGCATTTCCCTCTCTGTGGCTGGGAGCTCCCTGCTCTGCAGGACCCGCCGTGGCAGATTTGGCTGGAAACAGCAGATTTAACGGGCGGTCACATGCCCCAGCTGGGTGACTGTCATCTGACCGGGAGACGGGTGTCAGACAACGGGTGATGGGCCCTTCAGCGCTGCACCTCCCGTGCATCGCCCCGTGCTGCACCTCGAGGAGCAACATCCTGGGTCCGGTCCAGGCACCTGGCGCTGAACCAATCTGTCTGACACTGCATCCAGCAGCTCCTCTTGGAGGGGAATCCAGACACCCCAAGCTTTGGTGACATCTGTGTCCCAGGCATGCCACCCCCTTCCTTCTCACGATCCATCCTTCAAGGATGCACCAATGAAGAGATTTACCCCTCGAGAACAAAACCAGGGTGTTTTCCTCAGCCTGAGTGTCCTTGCGTGACACTTTTTAATCCCTAATTTATTTGCAAATACATGTGGACAATTCCCCCAAACCTAACGAACTGAGAGCTGTTCACACATAGCTGCTCGTCTCTGCATATCCTGCTCCAAACTGGTTTCTGAAGCCTCCAGCGATGGCTCCAGCTCAGCCCTGGGGTCCCCGAGCCTCGGCTGAGCACACGGTGCAGCCTGAATTTCTCCCAGTCATCCCAGTTTTCCAGCCAGCCCCAGCAGGAACCTGGGTTCCACTCAAAAAGGAGACCCCAAATTTGTCATTGCTGGAAACTCAGAGGCTCCGTGCACAGCCAAAAGCCCAGGCAGCACCTGGAAACCTCGAGCATGAACTCAGACTTTGGTGTTTTATTAAGAAGAGCTGCGCCGGATCCTGCTCAGCCGCAGCCAGATGAGACATGAGGCAGATTTGCAGCCCTTTATTCACCACAGGAGAGTTGGAGACTATTCCTCACCGTACAGGGGTCTGAGGGAAGATAAGGTTTTGCGGGGACAAATTATCCCACGGGCGATGCTCAGCATCCCTAGGCTGACAAGGCAAAGCCAACTCTGTTGTTGGCCATGTCGAAGATGGAGTAATACTGCCGGAGGAAGATGTTGCCGAGGATCCAGAGTGGCTGTCCACTGGCAGAGGCCACGTATGTGCTCTCGACCCCAACGGTGCAGACGCCGTCGATCTGTCGGGGGGAAAGGAGCAAATTTCAGCACCAGTGAGGAGCGCGGGGGATTTGTGCTGCCCGTGCCTTCATGGCTGCTTTGGCTGGGAGCAGGATTAGACCCTCCTTACAGTTGCATACAGGCACGTAAAAAGCCCCGTGAAATCAGGTGCTGGGCAATATGGCACTAAGGCTGCTGGAAGCCTCTGTTTGAAAAGAAACTGATTTTTCTCCTGGGCAAAACTGCCCTGTGACGGTGAAAGGCGTATTGGGAATAATAAAATCACACCTACATTTAAGACATAGACAGAGGGAGGCAGCGGTAACTGGGCTCCACTGATGGCAAAGTAGAGGGTGGGCATGCTCGGCACGTCGCTGCAGTTGACGACGAACTGCAAAAGAAGCAAAGCGGGGCAGAGGGCTCGGGTTTACCACGTTTGGAAGAATTATTGTTGTTTTACACCACTGCCAGGGGAGATGCAGCACTGCAGTGTTGTTTCAGGTGGGACGTTTTGCTCCAGAGGTGCTGGGAGCCCTCCGTCGCTCAGCATTACCTCCCAGATGCGTCCTCATCCCACAGCACCCGCCCCTCGTGTGTGCGGGGCATCCTTCCACCTACCCCGTAGTCATTCTCCTCCGCACCCAGCGCCTGCAGGAAGGCTGACATGAATTGTCCTGGGATGGTCAGCAGGAACGTCCCGGTGTCCACAATCCCGTGACAGCCTTGGCTGCACCAGCTGGTGGCCGACGGCCCGATGGAGAACCTGGAGAGAGCGGCAGAAAAGGCCATTGGAAAAGGCTCCCTCCCTCCAAGACCCCTTTCCAAGCCGCGATGCAGCACTTACTCCTCGATCCCGATCTTCCAGTACAATTCCTGGACCACAGGAGCCCATAAAACCTCTCCGGAGTATAGCTGGGGATCAACCCCTCCGAGGATGACTTCCCCGCCGTAATTATAGGTCGGGTTGCTGGTAAGACATGAAATTCATCCCCAAATCAGACAGGCTGCTCAGCAGAAAGCAGTGTAGCATAGAGGTGTGCAGGGCGAACGAGTGGAGGGAGAGGGGATGAAGAAAAGGACGGATCCAGGCTGCGTCTATGCGAGAGAGAGACCCAGCGTCAGGGGTCTCACCGTGAGTAATAGAAGCTGAAGATGGGTTCAGCGAGCTGGTTCTGCTGCAGCATGTTCTGCATCAGCGTGTCGAAACCACTGATGCCAATGCCCGGGTAAGCCATGCCCAAAATCCCATCGAAGTCCAGGTAATAAAAGGGACTGCTGGGCTCATCCAGGCTCAAACCGAACTCCTGGTTCCTGATGACGATGTTCTGGATCTAGAGGGAGAGGAAAGACACTGGGAGATGTCGGCATTTCGGACATTCCCCTTTGACATCAACACCCCAAGCGTGGAGTTTTTAGGGAGACTCAGGGATGGCCAGGAAGGTCGTGAAGATAAATCTGCGCTGAGAGTTGTTGAGCTCTTCCCCATCGCAGATGGGAAATAGAGTCGGGGGCAGCCTGGCTCTTATTCTTTGTCCCATCACCCTTATTATTTCATTAAAATACCGACAAAATGGGTTTGCCTCAGTGAAATGAGTTTAAAAGCATATTTTCACTGCATGCAAGTCTCACAACAGAACATTTTGTAGGTCCTGTAACAACGAAGCTCAGCCATCGGTGTAAAAAGCAAACATTTAAGGCCAAACCAGTGATGAACAGCCCAGGGGACTCGGCCTGGGTTTATTTGCACATCCCGGTCTCCGAGTCAATTTATGCTGACACGCCGTAAACCCTACATGGGCGATCCAGGCACTAATATCCAAAATCAGAAGGTACTTTCAGCTACCCCCTAAATTTTTAACCGAATTGGACTGATCACAACCACAGTCCCTTCTTACCCCGATTGCAGCAACGCACCAGCACATCAGAAGGCACTTACTGTCACCGTGTCATACCCTAACACCACCGACAGGTCACCGAACCCGTAGCTCAGGGTGTAGGTCACACCAATGGCCGAGAAGGTGGAGGACAGGCTGAGGTTGAACCTGGCATGATTCCCTGCACGGAGAGAAGGTCACAGCCCCCGGGTCACATCCTGCCCTGGGTTCAGCATCCCTGTCCCCACATGGGGAGAAATCCCCAGCAAGGGGCTTCCCAGGGAAGGGCCCATCCAAAACCAGCCTCGCTGGTGTCACCAAGCCGAGAGCAAACACCAAACCCCATCGGCTCTCACTGATTTCCTCCGGCCCGCAGCGTGCAAGGGATGCCTGAGATGGGGGAGAAACCCCGGCCCCTCCGCGTCCCCCAAGGGATGCTCACCGCAGGCTGGAGTCTGGCAGTAGGTGGAGGGCACCCATAGGTTGGCAGAGCCGGTGTCAAAGAGCACCAGGAAATTTTGCGGGGGGGTCCCGATGCTGATCTCCCCGAAGTAGAAGGACTGCAAACAAGAGCGCGGGAGGATTTCTCTTTCTGCCTGTTTTTTCTGAGTGAGAGTTTTCAGCTCTCTGCCCTCTGCTAGCTGAGAAACCCAAACTGCTACGGGCTTGTAGGAAGGGCTCGCAGTCCTTGCGAGCACCCAGGGCAGCTAAAGCACGGAAGGGGGCAATGATTTGCCTACGACATAACACAGCAAGGCCAGGAGTAGTAGATCTGCCCTGTAACCACCAAACCCTGCTTTTTCCGAGAAGGGAAATTAATTCAGGATAAGACGTGCTGCCTCCTGCCTTCGTCTCCCAACATCACCCAGCCCTCAGAGCCAGGCTATAAAACCAGCAGAACTGCCCATGCCCTCAGGCAGCCAGGAAAGGAGGAGAGCATCCGCAAAAACCGGAGCCAGGTGGCTCAGATGAGGAAGAAAAAGCTTTAATACTTACATCTAGGTAGTTCATTAGGGGTTCGTAAGCCACAGCGTTACCGAGCTGGTATTTCCTACCAGGGTCCCCTTTGAGGTCCTTCAGGAAACCCTCTGGCACTCCCTTCTCTCTCATCACCTCCCGCATGGACCTGCCTTTCCTCAGGGGGATCCTGCGCGGGATGGAGATGGCAGCGAGATGCTGAGTGGCCGGGTGGTCCCATCCATCTCTGCACCCCCGTTCCTTGTTTGCTGAGAGCAATCCCCGCTCCATGGCCGGACCCTGCACCCTCGCACCCATCCCAGCCCCGGCACTCACCTCAGCATCCCCTCCCCGAGCCAGGGGCAGAGCAGGGCCAGCACCAGCCACCGCATGGCCCCGGGTGCTCGTGGCTCCATGGCAGCTCCGGCACCAGCTCGGGCAGGGCAGGGTGTATATAACCAGGAGCCGTGCCCAGCCCCTCGCTCCAGACACCCCTTGCCTCTATCTCTGCACCCACCCAACACCAACGCTTGCGGTGCGCTTATCACTGCAGCCACCCGGATATTCCCTCTTTACCCGGCTGTTCAGGCGCTCACAGATTGGCCCATACCTCTGATACCCAGACCAAATATGTGACATCTGATATAATGCAAAATCCTGTTGTTATCAGGAAGTTAAAAGTGTTTTCTCTTGCCTCCAGCACCAGCTTGATCATTCCAGAAAACAAAGGCAAACCACACCCTTTATAGCAAACGGGAATTCATGATGCTGGCGTTCCTCTTTTGACCCATCCAGGCAGCCAAGGAAGTGCCAGGGGGCTGCAGTATTTCTTCCATCCCAGTCTACAAACTGTTACATCCAATTCCTTCAACATGGCTAGCACAAAACAGCGGCGGTGGTTTTCAGCCTGGCTCCAAACCTTCTGGGAACCAGCACATCCCCCCCAAAACATCCGTCTTTCCAGGCATTTGTGCTTTTGTCACTCTGCCCTTCGCTGCCCTCCAGCTCTGCGAATACCCCCTAGGGAAGCTGCGATGGGGGCTAGAAGCTGCTTGGTACAGCAGCCCTGCAAGGTGTAACAGGCTTTTACCTGCCTGGTTGCAACCGCTCAACCATCCCCAAAAGATGCTTTGATTTGCTGCAGTTTATTATCCGTGTCAGAGTTAGGCTCAGGTCACACGTCTGGTGGTGTCTCCCATACGCTTTGTGTGATGCTCTCATAGCCAGGCAGGAAAAATCCAGGGGAGTGTGTATTTAGGCATTCATTTCCAGGGGATTTTTAGTCCCAGGAGACCCTTTCCTCCTCCTGGAAAGGTGCTACCAGTCCCTGCCAGGTCACTGGGGACGCATCCTGGCATCTGGTGGCCGGAGGATGCTGCTCAGCCTCGCCATCCGAAGCCTGGGCACTCGGCGCCTGCAGAAACCCTGCCACGTGCTGCCGGGGAGCGGTGACTGTCCCCACGTCCCCATCAGCCTGGCAGCCTCATCTGCGCTGGCCTGTGGGCTCATCTCCTGCAGAAAACCTGAGGAGAGAAACACGGGGCTGTTTTTCTGTGCAAAGCTCTCGGCAGAGGAGCCCCAGCTGGACCGAAAGCCCGCGGCTGCCCAGAGCCCTCTGCCTGGGGGACGCAGCACTGGGCTTTAACCACATCCTTTAACACCTATTGCTTTGAGCACCCACCACACGCTGCTGTTCTGCTCCCATTTTGCTGGGACCAAGACCAAAATCCTTGTCCAGATCTGAATGTCCCCACGGGGGTCACCAACACACGCAGCCCAGGGAGGAGACAGAAGCGGGACCAGCACCACTCTCCCCGGGGTCGGGCAGGAGCGTCCCCGCTGTCCTTTGCTGTAGGGCACTTGCAGACACCCCAGTCCCCGCTGGCACTGGGGACAGACCCCAGCAGAGCCTTGGTGCTCCCATCCGAGCTTTGAGCCTGTGGCAGCTCAGAAAACACACCCCCCCCGGTGCCCCTTTCCTCCTCCATCGCATCCTGATGGATCTGCCTTCACTTGGCCGGATCCTGCAGGAAGCAAAGGGAAGAGCAAAGAGCAGCAGGGACATGGTCAGCTGTCACTTGTCCCTTCCTGCCACCGCTGCTGCCAGAGCAGCTTCGGCTCTGGGAAACCTCCCCGTTTTATAGGGGAGGAGGAATGCCCTTCCCCTCGGTCCGCGCCTGTCTCCTCTCCTTCTCGCTGCGCTCAGCCTGCGTCAATATTTTGACACAAAGCACAGAGGAGTTTGTGTCCTTTCCCTGCTGAAATGACAGAGCTATTAATATATCTGATAATGAGCTCCAATGATAAGGAGCTTCTAAGAAACAAGTCTGGATCCCGGGAAAGAGCACTGTTACCCGAGCCTCCCCCGGCAAAGGTGTTCCCCGTCCCCTTTGGCCACAGACCAGAATTCCCGATACTCCGGCTGTTGTTTCACCTGACTGAGTAGCCCCACTTCAGGATTTAGGGGTCATTTGGATGTCATGGCTGACCTAATCTGGCCTCATATTCCCACTTTGAATAATGAATTCCCATATTGCTCTGCGGGAATTGGAGGAATTCCCACTTCCTTTGTGGGAATCAGAGGACTTCGTTAAACCTTATCCAGCTGCAAGGAAGGTTAGTGGGTGGCTTCCCGCACGCACCTCTGACGAGGTTTCCCAATGCCCAGCGAGAGGGACGGAGCTGGGGACCGACCATCCCCGTGGCTTTATCCTCGGCCGGTCGGAGGGATCGGTGCAGCCCTGCAAGTACCAGCAGCAGCAGGAGACAGGACAGCATGTCCCTGCGGTCACTCCAAGGTCACCACAGACTGCAAGCAAAGCAATGTCCACCACCACCGGCTAACTCTGTGTTTGCCTGGGTCGGTGCTGGTGAGCATCTCCCCAAAGCGACTGGAGGAGGGTGAAGCCGTTCCGCCCCATTAGGGACTCCATGGAATTTCCAGACGTGCACCAGCGCCTGATGGTCCAGAACAGAACTGGGTTTTTGGGGAATCCCTCAGGGAACTCCTGTCCCTGGGGCTGTGGTTGGTGTTTAAGACCAACCCCAGCCACCTTTTGGTGTCTAGATGCCCCGCACCGCAGCCTGGGGCATGGTACTTCTCCCCTGCAAAGCCAAGCCCTTGCAGGAATCAGGCTCAGGACACTCGTTCCGGGCTTGTCCCTCCTTGCGGACAAGGAGAACAGAAGCGGGGTGCAGCCAGAGCCAGGATTTGGGGGATGGCAGCTGCCTGCTTTCCAACACACAAGGTCTGCAGCCCCGCGCTGAGTCCACAAGCCTCACAGAGGGGACAGGGCCGGGCTGTGGGACATCCTTCTCTAGATGACCCCGCTCTGGCAGGGGGATTGGACTAGATGATCTCCAGAGGTCCCTTCCAAACCTACCATTCTGTGCTTCTGTGATCCTCATACCCAAGGGATGGGCTGAACCATCTGGAGGACCTACCCCGGGCACCAGGGTGGGGAAGGACCGGTGGCTCCCATCCCTGCGTCCATCGGGCTGTGAGCTGAGCTGCAGCTCGTGCCTTCTGTGTTTATCAGAGCCACCCCCAAGATCAATAATTCACTGTAGATAAAGGCTGAGACTCAGTCCCACAGCCGTTAGGAGTCGAGAGCATGTCACACCCCTTTGCAAGAAACATAAATACATCAACTTTAGATTTGAAGCAGCCCAGGGGCAGCTTCCCCACTGCTTCCCCTGTGCTGACTCTGCGGAAATCTGCCTGGGAGTTTATCACGGCGCTTACCTTGCTGGAGAAAGAGTATCTGAGACATACAACCCATCAGTCTGCACTCAATCATCGCTCGACAAACTCAGAAGGTCAGAGATGGTTTGGGATGTTGGGGTTTATTGGTAACAGGAGACTGTGAGAACACACTTACACAGAAATCCCGGAGGGACAGGGAGCCATGCAGGCACGTAAAGGAACATAAAGGTCCATAGGAATCCCCCAGCAGCACTGGTTTAAGGCGTGTTTGGCCAGGAGAGGGGCTGGATTCCGCTGCTCCGCTCCTCTACGCCGACGGGGCGAAGCCGACGCGGTTGTTAGCCATGTCAAAGACGGTGTAATACTCCTTGAGGAAGACGTCACCCAAGATCCAGAGCGGCTGCCCGTTCTGGGAAGGCAGGTAGGTGGCTTCAATCCCCAGAGTGCAGTAGCCGTTCTCCTGTAAGGGGGGAATAATGGGGAGTCAGAGCCTCAAACAAGCAGCGGGACCCTGCCAGCTGGGCTGCAGGGAGGTGGGATCTGCCCGCGCGGGTAGGAAGAGCGTGTTGGTACTTGTCAAGAAGCACCAGGTCCTTTCCTGGCCCTCAAGGACTCAGCAGGATTCAGCTGCTCAGCTAATACATACGTTCAAGACGTAGGCAGAGGGGTAGAGCGGGAGCTGAGCTCCGTTGATGATGAAGGTGATGGTGGGCATGTTGTGGATCTCGTTGCAGTCAACTGCATACTGTGGAGAGAGGGTGAAAAGGGGGTTATGGCTGGAACATCAGCCACCGAGAGAGGAGAGAGACCCCCGTATGCAGGGGTAACAGACACTTTATCCCCGGCAGTGCCACGTCGCCTCGTCCCTCCCTGACATGCCTGCAGCACCATGTTCTGTAGATGCCACATGAGTTTTGTGGGACCTGGTCAAGCCCGTGGCTTCTGGCTCCCTTAGGAACCTCCCTGCTGCTCCGTACCACCCCCAAAGCATCCCCTGCACTTACACCATAGCTGGTCAGCTGGGCCCCCACGGCCTGAAGGAAGCTGTCTATGTACTCCTGGGGCATCGTCAGCAGGAACGTCCCTGTGTCCACGATGGCCTGGCAGCCCTGTCTGCACCAGCCCGTCACTGACTGCCCGATAGCAAACCTGGGTGGAAAACCGGGAGAAGGACGTTACTTTAAGCATCCATCGGCAACTAACCCTGTCTCGGCTGGATCGCTAAGTCTGGGATGCTCTGAAATGCAGTGTCTAACCCCTGCCTTGAGCCCGCGCCTGCTGCAGTAGCTGCAGCTTCATCTGGAGGCCGGCTCTACCACCTTCGTCACAGGAGCTGCCCGGGTGGATAATGCCCATCAGGTACAAACACAACTCACTCGTTAAGCGCCACCTGCCAATAAAGCTTCTGGGTCACCGGTGCCCACACAATGTCCCCGTGGAAGAGCCGAGTGTCGATGCCTCCGAAAATGAGCTCTCCCCCATAGTTGTAGGTGGGTTGGCTGCAAAAACACAGAAGTTCAGCAGCAGAGGTTGGTAAATCGGTGTGATACACATGGGCTAGCAAGGGACAAATTCACAAGGGACCAGCATGGGGACAGGCAGGGGGACACCGGTGCACGTGGGACCCAGTGCAAAGGACCCCCGCAGATTTTTACCGAGAGAAGTAGAAGCTGAAGATGGGCTGGGTGAGCTGGTCCTGCTGCAGCATGCCCTGCAGTGCGGTGGGCGTCCCTCCCACCGCCAGCGAGGGGTAGGCCATTCCCAGGATCCCATCAAAGTCGGCATAGTAGAAAGGCTGGGTTGGCTCGTTCTTGCTGAGCCCGAACTCCTGTTTTCTGACCGTGATGGTCTGGATCTGGAGGGGAAGGGGACGCCAGGTCAGTCTGCGCCCTTAGGCAAACCCAAGCAGCCATCGGATGGGATGACTGATGCTCTGAAAGCCCAACGAGCAACACTGCAAGGTGACAGCTAGTGAAAACATCTCCGGGCAGCTGGGAAAATTAGCAGGAATTGAGTTAAAACAAAGTAAAAACCCAGCTGGGTAACTGACCATGGCAATAACCACGTTATATCGGTTCTGCCCATCCCAGGCCCTGGTTTTCCCAAGTCTTGTCTACATGAGATCTGCCCTTAAGGTGTCCCCCAGGTTCCTTCCGTGGGGGCACCCAGCTGGTGTTGGGGACACAGCACCCAGGAAGACAAGGAGGGCATGGGGTGCGCTCACCCTCAGCGTGTCGTAGCCCAGCACCACCGTGAGCGCGCCGCTGCCGTAGGAGATGGTGTAGGACCGGCCGTTGGAGACGAAGGTGGAGGACTCGCTGGGCTCGAACTTCGCGTGATTGTCTGTGGGCGAGAGAAGAGGGCAAAGCTCCTGGGCACGTGCTCGCCTGGCCACGGTGGGATTTCACCACCGGTCGCTCTGCCAGGATAACGCCTGGGAAAGCGGCTTCCCCAGCAGGGAGCAAGTCCTGAAGAGCAGACCGGGCTGTTCCTCTGCCTCGTGGTTATCTCTAAGGCAGGGTTTTGCATCCCAGTTTTGTCTGAACCCCTCTCAAGGGAACAGCCATTGTGATCACAACCACAGCAGCCCCCAGCACGAGCAAAGCCAGCAGCGGTTAAATCCCCATCACTCTCCCACCGGCAGTGAGTTACATCGGATGAGCCGTGCCGGGGAGCGGGACATCAGCTCCGTGATTCATAGTTTCGCTCTTCCCTCTGCCCAGCCACGAAAGGTCAGGCACAAGCACTGCGATTTCTGCGCTCTGGGGACACCCGCGATGGCCATAGCGATTGGGCCATCTTTGTTAGCCAGGCTCGTAAGGGCATCTCCCAAGGAAACTCACAGCACGCCGGCGTCTGGCAGTAGGTGGAGGGCACCCACAAGTTGGAGGAACCAGTGTCAAAAAGCACCAAGAAGTTTTGCGGCGGGGACCCGATGCTGATCTCCCCGAAGTAGGAGGACTGCAAGCGAGAGATGGGGTATCTCCGTTGGCCACAGGGTCAGGGACAGAGCAGGCTTTCGCCTCCCAGCCCCGCGCCGGCATCCCAGCGCTTTGCAGGGTGTCGGGAATGCCAGGCTCACACTCGCAAATAACAAAGTAGGCAGGAGTGAACTCTCACCCTGATTTTTCTCCCGAAAGATGTTATAGTAAATATTTATTTTGTTATGCCTTTCATTATGTATAGAAAAACATTGCTTTTCATGGCTGGAGGAAAACTTTTTCTAAAGTCTAAAATAGAAGCTTAAAAAAGAGTGGGGAAAAAGCAATCTCTCAGTCCTGGAGGCTCAGGGGTGAACAGATCCAGCAGCTGGGAAGGAGGAGGGATGGGGGAGCGTGGTGTACGGACAGGCAGCAGGAGGGGAGGCTGGGGAACTCACATCCAGGTGGTTGGTTATCGGCTCATACACCACATAGTCCTCACTGAACTGGTATTTCTTGGCAGGATCATATTTAACTTTCTTCAAGTAGTCGTCCAGCACTCCGGCCTCCCTCATTTTCTGCCGTATAGACTTGGCTTTCTTCAGTTTGATTCTGCACAGAGGAGGAGGAAAAAAAAAAACAAACCAACAAATACAGCAGGAAATCAGGAGGAGATTTGGGCATTTTCAAATTATGAGTTCTCTGGGCTCCTTTGAACCCAGCCACGATGGGAGCCCTCTGCTCGGCTGCCTTGTGTGTCCCCAGGGGCTGCCCTCCCAGCGAGGGATGCAGCCTGGACTGGGACCACGACGGTCTGTGGAGATGCAGGAGTCACACCTGGTTAGACTTGGTTGGCATCCTCGGAGACACAGGGCAGCCCGGGTTACAACTGCAGCCAGGCTCCGTTATCTACCCTCTCCCCACTCTTTCCGCCCAGCGGCTGCTGCAGGACACCCACCTCACCAGCCCCTCTGAAAGCTGGAGACACACCAGGGCCAGGATGAACCACTTCATGGTGCAGGAGTTGTCCACCGGTCCACGCACACCTCCTCAGAGACCGCAGCAGATGGGCTGAGCTGCTTGGATTCCCCGTTTTTATACCGGGAAGCAGTGACTCCCCCTTATCTGCTGACCTCCGTTTTCCATTACCACCACGCGCACCCCCGGCTTCAAGGGTTTCTTTGTATTTTGGGCCACGAGGATTTTGAGGAGTTTGTGTCCTTAAGCGAGGCGCTCAGGTGAGAATTGAGCAGCACACGTCTTCGATAGCAAGATCAAAGTGTTACCATCCGATAAGGGGCCAGCTCTTATCACAGCAAAGAGAGGAGTGACCCAAACGTCACCGTGGTGGGGCGTTATCTGTGTTCGTCAAAACCTGTTCAAACCTTTTCCCAAAACAAAGGTGCTCGCGGCTCTTGGCGCAGGATGGAAATGTGTCGGACTTTTGTCGGCCGTTCTTCCGCCTGCCCGCGGGGACCTTCTGGCGTGGAGGAGGGATGGCTGCTGGTGTTGAGGCTTTTCCAGGGGACAGTGCAGAGAGCTGGAGCCGGTAGCTCTGCTGCCCCTGTCCCAGGGGCTCGGGGAGACCGCAAGGTTTCTTCTCCTTTCTCGTGGGCGGTTTCCAGCACCGTTCTGCATTCTGGTCTGTCCTTCTCCGCTTCTTCATCTGGTCTGTCCTTCTCCACCACTTCATCAGCCTGCCAGTCTTTCACCATCCTCTCCTCCAGGTACAGCTCATTTCTGCATGTCACACACCTCAATCCTGCTTCTGCTTTCATACTCTTTTGGACAGAATCACAGAATGGTTCAGGTCAGAAGGGACCTTAAAGCCCACCCAGTGCCACCCCCGGCCCTGGGCAGGGACACCTCCCACCAGACCAGGTTGCTCCAAGCCCCGTCCAACCTGGCCTTGAACCCCTCCAGGGATGGGGCAGCCACAGCTTCTCTGGGCAACCTGGGCCAGGGGCTCACCACCCTCACAGCAAAGAATTTCTCCCTGAGATCTCATCTAAATCTCCCCTCTTTCAGTGTAAAACCCTTCCCCCTCGTCCCATGGCTCCCCTCCCTGCTCCAGAGTCCCTCCCCAGCTTTCCTGGAGCCCCTTTAGGGCCTGGCAGGGGCTGGAAGGTCTCCCCGGAGCCTTCTCTTCTCCAGGCTGAACCCCCCCAACTCTCTCAGCCTGTCCTCACAGCAGAGGGGCTCCCGCCCTCATCACATATTTTTCCTTTCTTTTTTTTTTTTTCCTAAATTTTCTGAACAAGTAATTCCCTTTCCATCCTGCATTAACAGGCAGGTGCTGTGCTTCCCTGCATGGGGGAGGTTTAACCCATGCGTGGAGGAAGCTCTCAGGGTTTAACCCATCCGCTGGGCCCTTGCACCAGCCTGGAAAATCAGGAAATTTCTCATTTGCTTTTTTTTTCTGTGAAAAAAAGAAAGAGAACCACAAACACAGACCTCCCAAAACAGCCAACAAACACCCAAACGTTTTCGGTACAACCAAAATATTTTTGGTTATAAGCTAAATATTTCCTAGCAAAGGGACCAAAATATTTTCAGTTATAACCTAAATATTTTCTAGACCTCCTCTGGCCCTGTTTGTATCCTGGCTGGGAGCAGCCTGGCTCTTCACAGCGGGCAAATCGCGCTCTCCATCACCCGCCGATAGCCCGGCGTCGCTATCGCTGCGCTCATCCCGTGTCAATGCTCTGCACAGATTTTATTCCCTGGGGAGCACCGGGGAGTATGTGTCCTTTGCTGGATATTGAGACTATAATAAAGCAATTATCTTGTTTGCTAGCAGGATTGATAGAAAGATCAACTTATTAAGATTGGATAAAAAAGCAAATTCTGGCTGAAAGCAAAGAGCAGTTATCAAAACGTCAATATACTGAGTGTTATCTGCAGGTCCCCACAGGGACTCAGCCCCGCCAAAAGACAAAGGAATAAAGTGCCCTCTACAGCACACACAAACACATTCTACTTGTGTCACTTCTTGACCCAAAGTTAGGCAGCACTTGTTTGCCGAGGCGTTCAGTCTAAGAGAAATCGAGGATTTAGGGTTTCTAACGCCGGAGATGCTGTGTCCCGGCACAGAGCCAGCAGCACGCACCCACACCGCTCCAAGGCAGGAGCTTCTCCTTGGGCATTTCCCCTCCTTTGCTTGCAGTTTCTTTTCTGGGTTGGTGGAAACAGCTCCAGCCCAGGGAATCCCATCTCTTCCAGATGAATTCAGATCCCCTTTGCATCCCAGGGCCGACTCCGCCACCTCTCCTGGGACATCGCAGCGGTGCAAAGCCAGCGAAGGAGCTGAGCCGTGAGCAGCAGACGTCCCGGCCACCCAGAGGACTTCAACAATTTCAACACGAGCCAATAAATCCTAGTAAACCACCAGCCGCTGCAGAGGTGGGCACCTTCTCCCAAAAGCGGGTAGCTCTCGACAGAGCATTTCACAGAACCAGAAACAGGCTCTAAAGTGGGATCCAGCCTCCCCCGTGACCCGAAGACCTCTCCTGCCTGCAGACACCACTCCCAGGGCCACCAGGGGACAGAAGCCTTTCCAAAGACATTGCCATCACCCTGAATTTCCTATAGGCTGCCCGAGGCTCCGCTTTACCCATGGCAATGGAGGAGAAGTGACAGGTCCCAACTCAGGACAATTTACCACCTGCTTGTCCCCGACACAAGCTATTGCCATTTACCTCAAGACATGGTAGGATAGAACTTAATAAACATAAATATGGGACTGCCATGAGCTTCCCTTGGTCATTAAAGCCTGTTGCTCTCGCAAGCACCGTGTGAGCTGAAACCCGTCCTGAAGGTGCTGAATCCCATCTGAGTTAATGCTCTCCCCCTTGGTCATTTAAACAGTCTCACTCCATGTGATTAATTTAAAATGGCTCTAGATAACTTCTCCTGGAGCACCATTGCTCTCCGCTTGGGTTCACCCACCAAGAAAAGCTGCTGGTGGAGGAAGACCACAGGATGGCATGTGCGTGTCCAGAGCAGCTGTGTTTACGAACCACACACAAGCACACGCATCCTTTACTCGGTGCCGCACGAGCTGCTTTTAGCGTTTTATTTCCAAAACAGAGATTATAGTACACAGACGAACAGCTTCCAGCCACATTAAAATAAATATTCCTCTTTTCCTACGTGACCATGAGAATGGCTCCTGAAATAAACAGCTAGGCTCAAGGTCCGACATTTAAATTCCCAAACCGGGGCAAGGATCAGCCACTTCATGATGATCTACTCTTGCGAGCGGTTTCCGAAGAGACCTCCAGATCCCAAGCTGATGCTGGAGCTCTACACCCCCTCCTCATCCACCCCAAAACCGTCCCCATCTCCCTGCATCAGTGTCCATTCAGGCACCTGATGTTTAGAAATGTGCCCATGGCAAGAGATTTTCCCACCGTGCTAAGGACTACTTAGAAAACGCCAAGTCAAAGACCAATGGCAAATGCCATGCTGTTTTCAAGCTATTTTCAGCTTCTTCTTGATAGGGCTATCAAAGTTTTCCTGGAAAGAGAAATGCAAAATGTTTTATTGTGTTTTCCTGGGATAGGATGGAAAGAACGACATGGGGTTATCATCAGTCGTGTTATCTCCTGTTTCCCTTCCAGTTCTTACCTCCAGCATTTTAGAAAGTCATGGAATGACCCTGAAGGAAAGAAACAAACAGGTTGGAAAGACAGCACACGCAAAGGCGCACTCAATTAGGAAGGCACAAATGGCCCTATCGGCTGTTTCTGAAGTTGATTCCTGCTGGGGAAGAGTTTTCAGGGGGAATTTCATAAGCCAAGGAATTAAACTGTGCACGTTAGCTCTCATTTGCTGTAGAGTTTGGAAAAACAAGCAAAACAACTCTTTGCACAGAGCGATGACAGAGAACCCATGGGAAGGCCCCGTGCCTAGAGCAGATCAGCACGACCAGGAGGAGTGAAGCCACATCTTCCTCAACATTGGCAAAAGCACCTCATTCCCACCAGCCCCTGAATTCCACCACTCCAAACTATTATCTTAAATTACCCATGGTGGAAACAGCACGTCTTGAAGGACAGGTACTGCAGAGAGCATGAATACTCTTGCTATGTTCAACCTACATCCAGAGCACATCAGTTTCCACGGCAACTTCATGATTTCCTGATGCTCAGCTCAATGGAAATCTGGTTTGCACCCTCATGGTCAACTGCCAGCGGTGGCTCTGCCCCAAAGAGAGTCACTGGGAAAGAGTTGGTGGCTCCAGAGCTCAGCTGCTGTATCACACGGGCCAGAGAACCTCATCCCAACCTTTCTGGGAGTTCAGCTTCCAGCTCAAATAAACAGCATGCGGAATTGTCCTGCAAAGATGTCCCCATGGGTCACCAGCCAACGCAGAATGAAAGATGTCTGTCTCTGCATGTGCATTTCTCTTTTTCATTTATATTTTTAAACCTACTGCGGTGAGACTAGCCAGGTGGAAGACCGCAACCAGGTAGAACACAGGAGGACACAGACGTTATTCCTTCAGGGGAGGGAGACCCGGAAAACAAAGGCTGCAAGAAGCCCAGCTTGAATTGCATGAGGACAACTGGTGATTGCTGGCCTGGCTTTCAATTTTAAATAAAGTTCACTTTGAAACGTGACAGTTGTCTCTTTGCACCCCACACAAAAGACAGGACCACCGGATAATCGTCATATTCCATTTATTCTGTATACATTCCTAGTGCACATTAATGTAAGACATGGGCACTCCTCAGGTCACATAGCACTGCTGCTGTTCTTCACCTGGAAGGTTACACCCGGATGAGATGTAAAGAGGGACTGAATGGATATCCATAGAAATAACCTGAAGAAGCAATTACACGGCAAGATCAACCCCTCTGGTCAGAGCAACTGAATCCCCGGTGGCCAAAGCCCCGAAGCACCTTTGTTTTTCTGCCACGACAGAAATGCTCAGCACCAAAGACACCAGAACAAGGAACAACAAGGAGAATCGCGCAGGAGGAGAGCTCGAGATAACACAGATGCATCTGGGCCTTTCAACTGTAAAATCACAGTCACTTATGGAAGAAAACCAAATTAGATCCTTTCTTTACAATGAGCCCTTTCCATACCCTGGCCTGTAATCGCCAACTTCAAAGCTCTCAGGATTTCCATTAATGTATTCGCCTTTGGTCCTGCTCGGTAACAGGAATCTAAACCTGTTCTGCTACCTGTGTGTGGCATTTCGAGATGAGCCAAGTTTGGGGGGAAAGACAAACTTCCCAGAAAGACTGACAGCAGCCCTCCCAGAAGCTGAATTTAGGCAACGTGTTCATTAACGATGACTCGTTAATGCTACTTCACAGTCAAGACACCACCTGAGAGGGCTGAGCAGCATCACGCGGAGGGACAGAGGAAAGACTTTGGAAGAGAACGGCTGAGAGAACAGACAGCCGTAACACCAAGCCCTGGTTTGGTTTTTCTCCCAGAAAACAGCACGGCTTAGGTAATAAAAATAACAATTCTTCAGTAACAACTAACACATTTGAGTCTCCTTTGCAGAGATATCGATCCTTTAATCCTCACAATCCAGGCTCTCCCTCTAAGGCAGGTACAACCCCCAGATACTCAAACCTCCTTCCCTAGGGGAAAAGCAGACACATAAAATGGGTTAAAGGAAAAAAACAAATCAAAAAAGTCTCCCACGATAAAAGACAACTGAGCGCCAGGAGAAGCTATATTCCTACCAACAGGTTCTCAGGAAAGGGAAAGGTAAAAGATCTATTTATGCATTCGCCAGGGAAGAAATATCAGGGGAAGAGGTCTGATTGATTAACTCAAAACTCAAACAAGAACCACTTAGACAGGTTAAGACAGTCAAATTCTCTGCGCATGGCACACGGCTGCTTACCAGCTCATCCCTTGAACTTCAGTCTCACGAGCAGAGGGAAAAAAACCAGCGGAGATGCACCACAGTCCCCAGCGGGGGCTACACAAACCCGCTCCGCAGCGAAGTACAGAAACCCACGGCTCAGCTCACGCTGCCACGTCTTCGCCGTTACCCAGGCGAGCTTCATTGTGCTGCCCCAACCTTCTCTTCAGAACCAACGAACTTAAATTCTCAGCAAACACAACCGCTGACCGAACACAGCTCCTTTTCCCAAGTTACCAATTCACTGACAACACATTGAGGGGAACCACCTGCCTCGGCAGAACCGCGCTTGGGAGAGCAAGAGATGCTGCGGCTTCAACTCGGCTTCAGGGACCAACTCCAGAGCAGGTTTCAGGTGTAGACGTGCTCACTCCTTCCCTCCTGGCCACCTGCGTGGCATCAGTTGAAGGCACAGAGCCCTGGATGAATCCTTCTTAACTCAAAACCACACTTATGGATGCAGCCACAAAGGGCGAGGTAATTCTCCGTGGATGTGACCTTCGCCGTGGGGGGATATGAAGGGACAGGAGGAGCCATTGGGTGTCCCTAGGGTAGTTTCCCATCCAAGCAAGCATGCACATATCACTATGCATCCATTGGGAATGTCGAGCAAACCCGCATGGAAGGCTCTCGGAAAACTCTGTAAGTTCTGTCTTTACAAGGTGCCATAAACACACAACATACTGCAAAAAGATAGTTTTCAACCAAAAGGAAACCGTAATAAGGAAAGACTCCAGAGAGTTTTCAGTAGGGATCCCTCCTGCCCATCACCCAAACCAAAAAACTGAAGGAATGAGAAAATGCAAACTCAGATACCCTCATCTTTCAACCCAATACTGGTTTCTCCTCCGAAACCATTTCAAGCACGGCCACTAGAGGAAGCTGCGACACTGGCGAGCACCGTTTGGGCTGTAAGACGGGGAGAAATCAAAAATAGTGACACTTCTGCTCCCGGTACCCTAAAAACTACTGCCTCAGTGTTCAAACACGACTCCAGTCTTTCCTTGCACTTTCGCACCACCAGAAAAATTGAATATTAAGACGTTCTCAAAGGGTCCTGGCTACTTAAGGCAGACATTGCTCTTGCGAAGCAAAAAAGCGAGAAAATCACTGGGACACGAACCCAACGCGCACCCTGAAAGCCATAAATGACAGCTGGTTTCCTGGCTGCCTGCACGGCGTTTCCCATTTAATTGCTTCAACATTAAACAAACCCACTGCAAACAATGAGCTGTGACCGGCTTTTCATTCCCAAAGCTTTCTGGGGAGCTTGCGATACCGCCGGAGCGAAGCCTGCTGAGCCAGCAGCGCTGCTCCCCGGCCCACGGCCACCGGGGAGGACACAACGGGACGAAAAGCAGAGGACGGTGAAGCAAGACGCCCACCCGATCACTGTGCACCCAAAGCAGCAGATGCAGCCAGCATCAGCTGTATGTTTTCTCATCTTTAAGATCAAGGAAATCCTTTTTATCCTTTTTTTGAATAGGTGCGGCATCCTCCACTATAAATGGGTACAGGATGCCGTCGGGGAACAGCGATAACGTCTCTGCTATGTGCACACACAGCGATCTCCTTGTCACTGCTGCTTTCAGCGTCCTTAGGAGGTAGCAGAGCATCAGATTTGCAGAAGAGGAAAGGGAGGCACAAATCGGACAACCCAGTTTGTCTGGAGCACACGAAAGTCAGCAGTTCAAAAGCTCAAAGCCAGCTTTCCCAAAGCAAAGCTAATTTAGAGCCACCTAAATGGGATTGCAACCAGTGCTTGCTGGGAACCCAGCCCTCCCGAGGGACCACCAGCACCGCTGCGCTTTCCCCGCTTCCTGGAGCTCACAACACCTACAGACCCTCGCACCAGCCTCGTCCCACCCGGCAGAGACACGCAGCCGGGCTGGTGGCCACAGGGAGCACACAAGAAGCAGCCCCAGGTCTCACCTGCTCCCTCCCAAGACAAGCTGCCACCCCACGGCATCTTCCCCGGCATTTAACCAACCTGCAAACCTTCCGTGCAGGTGTGAAAGGGCCTTGACATCCTCCTCCGTAGAAACAGAAAACATTTCATCCTTTTTTCCCTTTCTAGGGGGAAGAGGGGAGTAAGTATTTTGCATTTCTCAGCTCGGGCGGTGGAAAGGCAGGGTCATACGGAGGTTCCCTGCCCTGTGCTGCCACATGGGAGTTGCTAGTGCTGTCCCAGAGGGTGACACTTACAGCTTAGAAACTCTTTATTTAAATAGTTTATTTAAAGCTTAACGCAGTTAACTTTCATATATATATATATATATATATAAACAATTTTTTCCTCTCACTTCCCTAAATGAAAGCTAGATTTAGGGGGATACATTACTTGTCTATTTTTTTTTTTCCTTCAAATAAAGTCATTTGGTATACATATAAAAATATATTACTTGGGTTTCCTTCCAGTTATGCATCACACAAGGGCTGGGGTGGAGAAAAGGATGGAAGACAAGCACAAGGACTTCTTAAAAAAAAAAAAGCCAAAAAAGGAAAAACCAGTGAATTTAAGCATGTGGTGCACTTTGAATTCATAGTGCAACAGCAGGCAAAGAAATCCACGTTGTGTCGACACAAGCATGGCATTACTCATACTTTTATCACTTTTTCTGAACTGCATGGCACATGCCCTTCCTCCCCAAAGGGTCACATTTCAATATGACATTACAGCACCAAAAATAAAAAGGCTGAACTTCAAAAATCTGGAAATCAAGTTTCTGGACCTCAGGAGCCGGGTGCAGCTGGACGATTGGGTTCTCTCCTCTTTCACGCCGGAGGCTCACCAACTTGGACATCGGAAACATTAGGGACACGGAGAACACATCAGGGTTTGGCAACGTTTCTGCTGGCAGCGGGACACCTCGCAGAGCACTGGATCTCTCAACTCCTATCCCGGGGAGGAAGATGAAGAATAGAGAGCAGAAAGGTGGAATTCCGGAGTAACCCAGAGCACTTCCGTCTCACTGAAACAGCTTGTAATGGCGAAGAGTAATCCAGGGAGGGATAAAGCCGCAGCGTGTCACCATGCGGAGAGGGGCGGTGGAACATCCTGCAAGGGAAGAGGAGCAGAGACCCTACGCAGGACCTCACACAGAGGCCTGACAGCTCAGCTTAGACTCAGCCCTGGTATCAAGAGAAAAATCCACATCAAAGGCCACAAATTTACCCGAGAGCCGAAATTTAGCCCTTCCAAGTCCGTAGTTGTAGGAAACAAACTGCACATTCACTCAAAACACTGATCAAGTATTTCTCATGGATCCAGCCAGGCACGTGGGTGTAGGCAACGGCTTTGATACGACTCCAAGCTCGGCTGCCTGGCAGCTCTGCTCCCACTCCCACGTCTCCCGTACCATTTCCCACCCACCCTCTGACAGTCCCAGTTAAAAAAAAGTTTTGATTCACAGCTGCTCTTTTCCCCAACTGCAGCTCAGCAAAGCCACCAACCTCTTCCGAGATCTGTCCCCCAGACCGGAGGAGTGAGCTACAGCAAGTACAGGTTTCATATTGGCACCGGTTTTGGCAATTACCACTGGGATGCAAAAGAACATTTAATAAATAAATAAGTAAACAAATAAATCAACAGCACTTCTGAACAGCCACCAAGAAGAACCCTTAAAAATCAAAACAGGATACGGTACAACTGAAGCTTTCTGTATCAAACCTCACATCTCTCTCATAGTTGCGGTCTTCCCCTCCTCTTTTCAAGTGGGGTCTCTTCAGGAAATAAGGTTTATGTGATCACAGTGCCCATGCCCATGGCTGTCCGTCCTCCTCTATTAATTTCTAGGGTTGTCCAATTTAAATCAAATCTGAGAAAGGGACAGAAGTATAAAAAGCTTCTACGAGCTTCAAGAAAATAGGAGAAAGGAACAAGTTGAGGGGGAAAAGACCGCAGCATGAGTTCCTATGTCATCAGGGATCAGCGAAACCCCAAGGCAAAACCCGACTTTGGAGTGGCCTGGCTGCAGGGCTTGCCCGGAGTCACAAGGCATGAAATCCACGGGAATGGGCTTGATTTGCAGTGGAGCTCCTAAAGCAACTCACTTTTGGAAACATGCCTCCACTATGCTACTGCCCTGCCTCTGCAGCCAGGCTGTTGGCACTGCTGGCGGAGCTGCCAGGCGATCAGGAGAGCTAACGCGATCTGAGGCTGTATCCACACAGTGCCGGTACTCTTGCTGGCACCTTCTGCCCATTTCACCAGAAATTTAACCTTCAAACAGCGTCATCAAATATCCAAAATGGCTTTAAAAACGAACCACACAGGAGAGACGGAGAGGAGAAGACAGACAGACAGACTAGCCTTAACATCAGCTGTAGGAGCCGCCCCATGACACCAGGTAACGGGGCAAACAGAGAAGCAGAAGGCAATGGCAAATGGAAGTCACACCGGGCAACACACTGAAGGGCAGATACCAAAGCCACGACACAGTGCTTGCACTTGGCGTTCCCCCTTACAGAGGCAGGTCAGTGCTGTTATGTCGAGTTTTCCGCGAAGTCCCATCATCTCTCGGCAGGGCCCTTTGCAAACTGGACATGGCCGCTGTCTTTTTTAGGTCAATGACCGCGTAGGAGTCCGTCCGGCGGGCTTCGTGGGTGGCAGGAGGTGGGACACGGAGGACCGGTGGGTTCTGATGTCCCTTGCATGGCTCAGCCTCCAGCTCCACCTGGATGTAGTTGAGCTGCCGCGGCTGCTCCGGACAAGGTCGAGGGAAGTCGAAGCTGAAGACACTGGGCATGCAGGCGCGACGAGCCTTTGGCAGGAAGCCGCTGCGCCGCTGGCTGCTGCCCCCATGCAGCACGGTGTTCTCCGAGTTCATGTAGTTCTGCAGGGGATCTTCTTCACCAGCCTCGGAGTAACCGCTGGGGGAAGGCGTCAGCACATCCCCAGCGCCTGTGTCCTCCTCGCCCCGCCGGAGCGGCTGGCACTCCCACACTGGGGGCAGCGATGGCAAGTTCTCATAGTGCAGCAACGCCGTTCTGCGATGGGAGCAGCCGGCTAAGCCCGTGTCCTCCCGGGTGAGTTTCAAGCGCCCGCCTCGGCAGACAGAGGAGGTGCTCGGGGGCAGCAAGCCGTTGACGTTCTCATAGACGCACTGGGGTGAAGGGCATTCCTCCTCACACTCGTTGTTGTTGTTGTTGGGAGGGCAGAAGTGTGTCCTGCACTCCCGGTGGTGCCGACAGACGCGTCTGTAGTTGGATGTGGGACCTAACACGAACTTAACCTCCCCTGGCTGCAGAAAGACCTGGGGATTGCGGTCTTCGAGGGAGCAGCTGTGGTTCCTATGGGGGAAAGGAGGGTGGACTTCAGGCAAGGAGTGCATACAATGTCGGCCCCTCAGCTCCTGATCACCATTGGCCGTGTTGACGTAGGTGTGGGACTGCAAGGAGAGAAGCAGAGGGACAGTGAAAGGAGAAGAGACAAGAGCAAAGCAGCTGTCAGCAGCTGAGAAACCAACAGGAATGGAAAAATTTTTGTTGGCTGATCAAGCAGGGGGAGACGAAAGAATTTCCAAAGTTGAAAAGATTTTGGGAAGCAAACCACAAAAGTCATTTCTGGATTTGTGGGCTGAAGGAGAGACAAAAAGGAGTGCAACTGCAGAAGATACACATTGTCTATTTCACACTCGATGCATACGGCACAGAACAAAAAGCAAAGCTACTTGCAAAGTAGTTCCTTGAGCAGCTTACACTAGTGATATTGCAGCACTCGCACCTACCTAGGCTTCTCTGCGCAACGCTTGAGAAGCTGGATTTGGTAGGGAAAAAATCTTAAAATTCTAAAACTGAGAACAAAGAGCTGAACATCAAAAATAAAAATTGTTTGAACTTGGGTATGCATCTGAACATCAGTTTAGGGGTTGCAGCAACAACTGACAGATAAGGCAACGTGTCTTGGGCTCAGAAGCTAAGTGCTGCTGTTAAATAATTGCCACACAAATACTCGTAGATCAAGGAAGCCAACTCAGTCAGCCTTAATAGAGCATCTGTTCCAGTGAAGTGGCAGAGAGCAGAAGTCTCCAAGAGTAAAATGAAGCAAAAGAGAAAAAAAGGATGACAAGGTATGAAGATCCCCTGAGCTGTGCCAGAGTAAGAGAAACCTAGAATCGCACAGGACTGCTAGCAAAACAAGCTGCTTGGTCATTGCTTCCCAACAGCGGAATTCAGGACTTCCAGGTTTACCTGCTCATCAGGCCCAAGAAGGGCATGAGTAGAGTCTTCACCCACAGAGGAATGCCTCAGGCTGCTCACAGAGGGGTGGCGGGCTGTGGTGTATGATAGGGTTTCTCCAGGGAAGCTGTGAAATCCGTTGGGAAATCCTGGGACAGTATACCCCAGACCTGGGAGAGAATCAGGACAGAGAAGTATTAGAGTTTTGGTTTGGTACCAAAGAGGGTTGACTTCATTTTCACAGTACACTGGCCTCTCAACTGTACCCTGTAAGTCAGAATCAGCCTGTCTGGGAAAGATCCCTGTGATAAAGTAGGGATAAATACAAGGGCTAGGTCCTCTTATTTATGTCTATTTAAGTCACTCCTAAAGGAGACAGGAATTGAGCAAACCCGAATTCTTCCAGATACAGTCTCCTCTAGGAACCACCTGACCCTTGTAGGTGCTACTTAAAAAAGGCCACTTGGCAGCGGTCCAGTTGAAAACCAACTGAAGGGTGACAACTCGGTTGACTATTTGAAGGGCTTTTTGTTGCTGTTTCCTTGGAAACAAAACAGTACATCGCGGACAAGTGGGGCCTTAAAATAAACACGCTGCACGGGGCACATGTGGACATAAGTATACAAGTCAGCAGCGAGGCAGCGCATGGGGGAGATCCATGGGCTGGAAAGGGTGGTTTCACATGAGCAATCACAGATATCGTCCACGTCTCCATGTTCCCCCTTTTCTCCCCAAGAAGGAGCCTTACTGTTGGGTGCCTGGGGGGTCCGGGAGAGCTCCCGCTCCGTGGGGTGACTGTTCCTGGTGATGACAACAGGCTCTTCCACTACGTTGATACTGTTACACTGCATCAGGTCCTGAAGGAGGTTAAAGATCTCCTCTGCTCTGGAACACTTGAAGGCAAAAATCCCTGCACGGCAATGAAGAGGAGGGTCAGAAAAGCAAGAAAGCGATCCTGCTTTAATAAGAGTACATATAATTCCCAGCTCTAAATGAACAGGCAATTCTGATTTCCTCTGCTGTGTTTAACACAATCAACCCACAGCCAGAGGAAAACAACCAAGAACTCTGTGGATTATTGCATCGATAGAAACGCAATGCTGTGGTTGCCATCTGACCAAATGGTGCATTATTACAAGAAAAACAGTGAGCACCCCAGTTATCTTAAGACGATCAATCCCACACAAGCAGAGGCGTGAAAGGGACAGGCTAACCGGTCTCGTTTCATCTCTAATCTTCTCCTTTAACTCACTTGGCACCCAGTCCAATTCTGATTACCAGGGGAAAGTCTATGCATTGACTGCTGGAAGCTGAACTGGGGCCTGTGGAGCGCGCACAAGAACGTCGTATTTCAAAAACGTACAGAATTAAACAGTGTCTCCCCAAGCGAGCAGCCCAAAGCAGAGCCGGTGTGTGCAGAGCTAACCAATCCCAAGCTGGCACGCACACACACACGCACAAAAGCCATAGCAACGAAAACGGCATGGCAACAACAGCAGCTACCCCAAAGAATAACGTTTTAAAAATTCTGGCCAAAAAAATAGCTATATCTGCCTTATATAAGGTGTGGAGCAGCATCAGGAAGGACTCCTCCAAATAAAATTAACTAAGCCGAATAAACCCTACAAGGAAGGGAGAAAACTCATCAAAACACATCACCATCACCCCCACTTCTGTCTGCTTTAAGACTGATGAGTAAGTATGTGTCTGCCAAAAATTTTGTAATAGATGAAGAGCAAACGGCTCTGCTTTATCACCACTACCTGGACCTGAACAAAACCAAAACACAAGCAGGGCAGAATTTTGATCACTGATCAGCATCCTGCAAAAGACAAAACAGAAACTGAAGACAAGCAAATCCCATCGCTGGCAACTGATAAGCACATGACTCCAGGAGAGGAAAACCCCACTTACATAAATATTAAAAAGGAGCATACGGCACTACAGATTTGCGCAGTGCTTTACACAGACACTGAACAGCCACGCGGAGCCCTTTTGGATAAGGAGGAGTTTACAAACACATTAATAGAATGAGGAAACAAACTTTTCTTTCCCAGAGATGCAGATGCCAAGAAAATGTTCAGCTCTTTAAAAGCAAGAGAGACAGACTGGTAAAGGAACTAACAGGCACCATTGTAATATTGGAGTCTATTCCCAGCGCCGCTGATGACTTGGCATGTGCTCCTGGGTGACTCACTTCCCTTCTCTATGCACAGCATCCCCATGCATAAAATCAGTAAAACGTAAAACTCCTTTCCCTCTATGTTACAAAGTGCTGCCAGAGACAAAATGCAAAGCGTTAAGTAGAACTTAGCACTAACCAAGGCAGAGAGAATGCACCGAGAAAAAAAAACAAACGTACTCAAACAACTATTGCTACTGACGTGCATTTGGCAGCTCTGTGGAATAAGCAAACCCTAAGAGGGACCTGCAGAAAGGTGCAGGTGATGCTCTTTTGCTTTATCCCCGGATTTAAAAGATGCTTAACAAAGCTTCAGTCTTGCAAAAAGCACTTTCTAGCTCCTAGGGAAAGAAGCCCAGCAACCCCTCCTACCACAGCTGTGCATCATTTGGTACTGAAGCAAAGAGCTGACAGTGTAACCAGCATCCTCTCTGACATTAAATACACCCCATCCAATGCTCAAGGCTGCTTCACCGATTACCTCAGGAGCACCGATGCAGTAGCAAAATGAGACTATTAGATTTATGCCCAGGTCCTGAGCCACAATGTTGTTCTCACTAGCGTTTTAATCAGGAGTATTTACTATATGTGCATGTCCACTCTGGTATTCTGGGGGAACAGAGGCTGCAGAAGAACCTGTTGATTCATTAGATGCCGGAATTTGGGAAGATATAAGCATCAGCTCACTCTGGCTGCCCGGGAACAGAAACCTCAGTGTTCCTCACTCCAGAAACCTCCACACTCACCCTGCCCCGTCTGGCAGCGACGACCGCTCTCGAAGGAGAAGAGGTTGGAGTCATAGCCATAGCGGCGCAAGCAGAGGTAGGGCCACCTGACAGCATCTCGCTTGTGAGTGTGCAAGATGAGCTCCGTCTGTGTCAGCTCCATAATCCCAGATCCCAGCTCGTTACCTTCATCATCCACGTTCGTTACCTGCAGAGGCCACAGAGCTCACATCAGGAAACGCAGAGCATTGGTATCAAAAAAAAAAAGCCCACCCACAAAGATACTGTAATTCCCGTGGATTCCCCCTTCATTTACTGAGATGCCTTTTTCTCTGCCGAGAGCATGAATTCATCGCTGGCAGAAGGCGCCAAGCCGGCAGCCCTGGAGACTGTGTGCTTGGCAGTTCAGCTGATGTGTCTCAGCACAGACGCTGGAACGCAGCCCTGAGCAATAAAAGGTTTCTCTCCAGTTCCCCATTTCCTTGCTCAGGCTAAATCTCAGTGCAGAGGCAATTTCTACTGCAAATACAAACACATTTGCAGCAGAGGTTGCTTAAGGAAAGGGGGAAAAAAACAAAAACAAAACCAAACCAAAACAGTAACATAATTACAAATCTCATCAAGTGAAAGACTTCTCTGCAAGAGCAGAGGTTTTCTTTCATTTTGTGCCTGGAGTCCAACCCATGTTGGGCTTTGCTAGTAGTCGGTGCTGTTACAGACTCTCTGATGGGGATGACGGTGCAATACTTACCTTAAATTTGGTGGGATGGTTGTCTGGGATGCTGTCTCTGCACAGACAACTGCAGCAGCTCCCCATGACGTCAGGATAAGAGGTAATCCCTGGGGAGAGGACACAAAAGAGGGGACAATCATATTTTCAAAACAATTACTCCTGCCCTCTCTAAACAATCAGCATTTACAGCCTGTATCCGCTTTGATCCCATTGCACATGGCCCAGTGGGTTTGGATCTCAAATTCTTCAATGTGTTCCTTGATTAAGCTAATGAAAAACAACAGCTTTCTTACCATTAGGCAATTGTTGGATTTTTTTGGAGGAGTGAGAAGAAATTCCCACTACTGTCCCTCTACCTCCTTCGGGACTTCATGGTAACCAGGTGTCAGAGTCACCTAAAACACAAGGGAAACGGTCCCATCTTCCACCTGAAAAAGAGAATACAATTACACAAAGTTAAAAAACGGAGATTAAAAAGCAAGAGGGGGAAGGGAGGGTATGTCACTGAAGTTCCCTTCAAACATCACAAGGAAGGCTGGCGCATTTTTTTTAAATCAACTACCTGCATTTAAATGAATATCGAAAATAATTCTGCACAGATCAGTCCTGTAATTTCTGAAAAAACAGACAGTCTACAGCTAAAATAAAACTAAAAATAAGAGACATTTTAATTCTTGAGCTTGGGATCCTACACAGAAGCCGAGTTTACCGGAGCTCCTGTAGTGCAAATAAAACACAACAGTAATACTGAATGGCTCAGGGCAGCGAGGATACGAGGAATCACAGGCATCTGCTGCTTAGGAACGTGAAGGTACCTTCACTCGATGGAAGGTCCTCAAGGGTGAGAGAACCAGCAGCCTTTAAAGCAAGTGAACACAACAGCGGTTCTACTTTGGACTAGGAGAAGTAACAAATGCCAGAAAACACAAAAACTCCACTATCTGACAACAGTGAGCAAGCGCAAGCACCAAGCAGGCAGGAGTCGCACGTGCCTAGCAGTGAGAAATACTGCTATCTTTGATGCAAACTTAAAGGGCTCCACATCCACTCTGGGGCAGGGGATGCAGCAGCAGATAACACGAGAGGGTGCCATGTTTTATTTGGCGAGAACAGCTAACAATCTCTCTATCTGAGGCATGACAGAATAGAGCCATACGGATAACCAGCCTGGCACTACAGCAGTAAATAAAATGAAAAGGCTATTGGAAACCTCTCACTCTGCCATGCCAGAATCTGCTTCACCAGTCGCTCCAAATTAAACAATGAATCACGGAGTTGCATCTCGGTGCAAAACCACGTTGCACAGATGCCCTCGGGCTCCCTCGCAGTGCAGAGAGAGGAGGAAGAGCCAGCGGTGAGCTGACCAAGGGGTCCCATTTTATTTTTTACATCAAAACAGAACATAAATCACCTTCCGCTGCAACCCCACGCCTTAGCTTTGGCCCCTGCAGAATTCCCTACCACGTCTTAACCTTGCAAAATTCTACTGAAAAGGAAGGCTTCCTTTTGAGCAAGCTGAAGGAGCTCGGGCACAAATCAAGTCAGCTGCTGCCTGATCTCCTGCACATACCCCTCACCCCTAACGGTAATAACGCCACGCACTCCCTGTTCAACACTGCATCCTGCTCAAGCCATCCTATTTGTTTTTCTAGACTCAGTATGGATTTACTCCCCACTGACCTTACAGGCTTTAATCAATAATTTAGCAACAGATCCCTCTTCGCTTCATCTAATCTGGTCACTAGGGGCCTTGTCCTCTAGTGTCTCTGCCCTCCCACTCCCATCTCATCAATTCCCTCGGTAAAAAAAAAACAAAAACAAACTTGCAGAAAACATGTTACCTTTGCCCCCTTTCTGCTTTATTCCTCTCTCCCTCTGGTGCTCCCTCCACCCGCTTCTGTCTAACCTGCGAGGGGGTTAGATTGAAGTGCTGTCGCCTATCCCGAACAGTTATTATGGTCAGAACTGAACAAGAAAAAAAACATTGTGAGATCCCCGAAAACTCCCGTGGGTTTCCCACCACTCCTTGCTGTTGAATATTTTAGTGGCATCCCTTTCACGCAGACACTGAGACTCTCAAGACTTCGGTCTTTACTCAGCGCTTTCGACATGCACCTTTCCGACATCAGTTTGCTAGTTTAGAGCTTTAACTAGCCGAACCAAACACTCCAATAGTACAGTACTCCTCCCTGCGAGCAAGAGCATGTGCCTCCTAAGACCAGCAGCCCCATCCTCCCCTCCAGTCCCCCCACCTCCCAGGACCCAAACCTAAATCCTCCTCAAAGCTTCGCAGCCCCCCTTGGCCCTGCCTCCAGACCACAGCTCACCTCTCCTGGGTCGTTCGCTCTCCTCCCAAACCCTCTTGTTCCCACAGAGGCTCCATCCGTACCCCCCAACCTGCAGAACACCCTTCATGCCTCCATGCTCCAAGCGATCCTTCTAAACCCGGCACTGAACATGGGGGACCACCTAATCCCAAAGGACCAGGGCACCCCGACACCACCGGGATCCACGGTGATGACCCTGCACACGGACACCTTGCGTGGAAATGCACATGGCCCCACACCAACCCACTTGTGACAGACAGCAACGGACCCACCGGACCTCCCCCACCACCAGCATAGGACGGAGGAGACGGGGTGCCGGGGGCAAGAGGGGCTGCTGGCAGGGAGAAGGGGCTGGAGGGAGGAGGAAGGGGCCTGCACAGCCCGTGGGGACGGGGGGCATCGGGAACGGGGGGGTAACGGGGAAGGGGACGCGAGAGGACACCGGGGAGTGCGGAGGGGGTGCGAGAGGACACCGGGGAGAGGGGACAAGGGGTCGGAAGGGAGGCAGGGGGCAATGCGGGCGGCCCCGGGCCGAGGCGCGGTGCCGGT
>VWZL01003692.1:98332-153024 GCA_013396915.1 Stercorarius parasiticus
GGCAGCTCGGTGCTGGGGTCCCGCAGGCGGCTGCAGCCCTGGACAACCTCGATGGGTGCCCGATTGCTCGCAATTGGGCTGCGTGGAGTCCTGACTCAGCCCTGGAACTCCTGAGCACGCAATGTGCTAAATAATAATGCCCACGGCCAGCATGGCCTGGGACAAGGCACGGCTTCCTGGCCAGGGACACACGGGGTCTCCAGGAGGGTTCAGGGCACACACAGGGGGGCTGCCCTGTACGCAGGACAACAGGGAGGTGAGGAAGAGAGGCAGGCTGGGCTACGGATTTTCCAATTGTCATTTTTACACTCACAATTTTTACAATTGCAATCACTCCGCAATTATTATCTCATCCGCGCTGTTACGGCATGGAGCTGTCGGACACCAGCCATGGCTTTGGAGGGGCGACGGAGGCTACCGGCTCCTCGGCCATGATACATGAATGCTCCAGGTCCGCTCCAGCGCCGAGTTGTGCAACTGCATCCCTGCCCTTTCCACCAGGACGCTGCTGGCCGTTTGCTGGTTGCTCCGCGGTGTTTTGGCAGACAGGAAGCTGGCGGGCCAGCGTCCTGCCCATCACACATGCACACTCGCCCAGCGCCCTTGGGGGACCTCGTGGCGTTTCCAAGGTGGGCCAGCGTCCTGCCCGTCACACATGCACATTCGCCCAGTGCCCTTGGGGGACCTCGTGGCGTTTCCAAGGCGGCAGCTTTGGTGGGGGCTGGTCCCACCTCGGAAAACCCCGAGTGACCCATTTGTCGAGTCTGAGTCCCTGTGCCCGGCTGGCCTCCTAACGAGGACTTTGCCCATTAATTTTTCTGTCATTCAGAGGGATGGGGGAGCGCGGGCGGCAGCCACTTCACAGCCTGGGCTGGGAGCTGGCAGCGGGGAGGAGGGGGGGCCCACCACCACCCGGTGGTACAAAGTCCATAGCACGAAACACGTCAAGACAAAGCTGCAGAGACCAAATTCCCACCAAAGCCAAACAGCGGATTTACTTCCCTGGTGCAGATCTGAGACCTTAAAGGGTCCCTGGGGAATTAATTGCAGTGCTGATTCAACAGCCCGGAGGGGACTCCTCTGCGGGGACACCGAGAGCGAGAGCGGCAGCCTGTGGAGATGCTCACCTGCCTCTTCTCCTTTTCCGCCTGCTTTTTTCCCTGCCTGGGTGATTTTGCAGAGATACAAACCACTAATGAGCAGTGCAATAACCTGTGCACCAACACTCCCCTGCACGGCCTCTCCCAGCAGTGCCACCGGCTCTCCATGGAGCCTGGCCACCTCCTCTGACAATCTGCCATCAATTTACAGATTTAAACTGCAGTCATGACCCCCGTCTCAGGGACCCACATAATGCAGAAGCCACGTGCACCCCTTAGGGGTCCCAACGGAGCCCCAAAACAAGACGCAGCTCTTGGGCAGCGAGATGCCCCCACCACATGGGTGGCAGAGGTCCGGTCCAGTCCCTGTAGATGTGGCTTTTTGGGAGGACGCTGTGTCTGCGCCCATCCCCAAAGTCACAGCAGCAGGCGGGAAAACCTTCTGGCGTGTGAGAAATACACAGAAATACAACAAAGAGGCTTTGCCTTGCGTCGGAGACTCTGATAAATTTTACCCGACTCTTGCTCGAGTGCAATTGCTGCAGCCAAAGACGGTTTAAATGACTTTTTAGGAGACTTGTCAGGTGTTCAGGGCTTGGGAAAACTAGGACATCCTGACTTGCCTCTGGCTAACTCCTTTGTGAGAGCCCAGCCAAAGTTTCTCCACCTCTAAATTGGGGTGTAATGACACTTCCCCTCTTTCATGAAGCTTCGACTCTTTCTGATCTAGGTAGGAAAATAAATCACCGCGCGGCTCATAAAAGCCATCAAAACGGCAACCTGGGGTGAACTGAGCCGCAGATGGAGGGAAGGGCGCGGACGCTCGGAAAATGAGAGGTAGGGAGAAAAACAGATGTCATCTAGAGCTCATTCCCCTGTAGGGTTAATGTACACCCCCCACCCCCCCCCTTCGCCATCCTTTGCTCTTCCCCTCCCTGCCTGCCGCTGGGAGTCCCTGCCATTGGCTGTCTCTGTAGGTTTAGGCTAAAAAGCCTGTAATTAGGACCCCGGCTGACACAGATCCAGTTTCCTGGGCAGGCAGATAAAAAAAAAAATAAAAAAGAAAAATAGAAAGAGAAAGAGAGAAAAAAAATTCTTTCCCNAAAATGTTTCCCTGACTGAGCTTGGATGTTTTCCTTTCGCTTTGCAAAGTTTTCCCTGCTGAGCTTCCATTCCCTCGCCTCCTCCGGAGCGGGGCGGGACGGCGGCGGCCGGAGCGGGGCTGGAGCGGGCGGCGGAGCCCGGAGCGGGGAGGCTGCGGTACCGGAGCGCGGGGAACGGGCAGGTAGGTGAGGCTGGAAACCTTTCCTGGGGTCGGTTCTCCCAGCTACGTGCTGAGCTAGGGGAAGAAGACGCTTGGGAGCGGAGGNATTGTTGGAAGGGGAAGGGGAGGCGAAGGCGGGGAGAGGGAGGGTTTTTTTGGCTGTTCTTCTCTGGGAGAAATAGAATGGGGGGAAGCAGAATGGTATTGCTGCCCCTGCGGTCTTTGTTTTCGGGAAAAACGTCCCCTGGGAGCAGGAGACGGCATCTGCTCCATCGTGACGGACTCTGCCATCCCGGGCTGTGCGGCCACCTCCCGAGCAGGCAGGTGCGCGGGCACGGGGCTGGCAGGGCTGCCCCACTCCCTCTGCCAACGAGGGTCTCCCGGAAGGGGTGCTGACTCCGCTATCCCTGCTCCACCCAGGATTTGGCGGGAATGGGGCGTTTTTAGGGTTGGTGGTGGAGCTTTCCACTGGAGGCACTGGGCCCCATCACACCCTGATGTGCCGGGATGAAATCCGGTGGCTGCCGGGGAAAAGGAGGGGGTGGCAGGTCGCGGTTTGTACCCACTGATGTACAAATGGCTGAATTATGGCAGGTTAATGGGTTACTGCTCCCTGTCGAGCTGGGGCAGCCGGCCACACGTGTGCTCTCAGGATGGGGGAAAACACACTAAGAAAAGCCCTTCGCAACATACACATCCCCCTGCGAGCAAACAGGCCACGCGGTTGGCCACGCTCCCCTCTGGTGACATGGAGGACATTGTGCCATATGGCACAGCAGGATGCTGAGACCCTCCCCAATCATACGGGGGGCTGCATTGCCCCTGTCCCTCCACACTGCTGGCCCACGGCATGGCTGTACCCAGCCAGTGGCCACCTCATGCCATCACAGGTCCAAAAGCCACCGCGGGCTCCTTCGTGAGACAGGCTCCAGCTTGGGCAGCATTGCAGGACAAGCTGCTCCGGCTCGCCTTGCCAGACCTCAGCTTATCTCGCCCCAGAAGAGATGCATCTTTATTGCGATGCATCTTTATTTCCACGTACCTTCGTTGCAGCTGTGTTGACAGGAGCTCAAGCGAAAACAGGTTATCCTGTGGGTGAGGTGGTGAACAACAGAGCTAAGCCCCTGAAAGCTGCCAGTGCTTTTGGGCACTTGAAAAAGGGATCTGGTCTCTTGGGTGATGGCGAGCTGTTGTGGTTCCTCAGGGTTGTGGAGCTGGGGAGTGTTTGGTGCTTCTGAAAAAACAGGCTGGAGGGGTCTGAAAGTGGGTCTTCTGTCATGGAGAACTGACTTCATAAAACCAAAGGCTGTGGCAGAGATGCAGATCAGCCCCTGGCTGCGCTGGGAACAGGGAGGCTGCGCTGGGAACAGGGAGGCTGCGCTGAATGCGAATGGGCCGAGGTGGCTGCACTGCAAGTTAATGTGTGACCTTGGCAGGAGAGGGCTTGGAGCCCACACACGTTCCTGCAGCCAGCTGGAGACGGGGGCTGCTCCTGGGGAGCCAAATAAGATTAATATTCCCATGAACGTTAGCCTCTTGTACCCAGGGAGCTGCGACTGCTTCGCAAAGTGTTGTAGCTACTGTGGGGAAACGTGCTCAGAGCTGGAAGGGGGATCCTTTGGGGCTACTGAGCCAGGCAGTGCCAGCACTGGGACCAGAGCCTGGATGGCTGTTTGCAGCCATACTAGCACCAAAAGGCTGTGAGTGGGCAGGGGAGCACGGAGAGAGTCGCCCATCTTTCAGAGAGCTCAAGGGAAATGAGCAATCACAGTCTGGAGGAGCTCCCACGGGCAGGACAAGAGGCTTTTAAAGCAAAGGCAAATGACAGCCAGTGGCATTCAGCCTGCCCGACTGGTCCCTCGCACGTCGCTTCTCTGGGGAACGCACCAGCAGCGCTCAGGTCTGCGCTGGCAGGGGGGAATGGCTCCCCAAAGCGCCCTCCTGACACCTGGTCCAGGCTCTCCTGTCCCCGTTTTTGAGGGTAGGGGCATTGGAGCATCCCCGTATCCGTTTGCAGGCCAGCAGGGAAAGGCAGTAGCAGGACCGCCTGAAGACGGCGAGGGAGGGAAGGAAGGAAGAGGGGACAAGGATGGGGAGCAGAGGAGACGGACCTGTTGGGGCTGCCTGGCTCCTTAGCATGGGAGGCGCATAATGCTGTCCCCGTCTGGAGCTAATTACAGGGACTTGTCTACAGCCCAGACGGCTGCCAGCCGGCATAATCACATCAAACCGGGCTGGGCTGGGCTGGGCTCGGCTCTCCAGCACAGCCCCATGGATACACAGCAGCCCAGAGCCCTGCCCTCTCCGCTCTCCCCCAGCATCACCCCACTGGGCTCCCTGCTGATGGCCCTGGGACAAGGTGCCCCGTGCACCCTGCCACGGAGCTGGGGCCACACAGGCACCACCAGCTCTGCTGAGTCCACAGAGCATCAGAGGGGTCTAATTACAGCAAAGCCCCAACAGATTAGACAAACGCAGCTTGGAGGCTTTAATAAGCCAAGCACAGCCCAGGACTGCCCCCCGCCTCCCATGGAGAGGGAAAAGCAGAGACATGTGTTACCCAGAGAAGGCAGCAGCATAGCTGGGACCCATCACTGGGCCAACAGAGGTCCTCATTCAGCATCCCCAGGGACACACACGATCCTCCTGCGCAGTTGTAGAGCCAAGGCTGGTTACTGGCCCAACACCAGAGGTAGTGGTAGAGCAACCCTTCACTAAGACAGCGAGGCCAGAACTCGCTTTGGGCTGCAGATACACAGAAATGGGTCAGATGATTTCATCCCTATGCAGGTCCCAGAGCTGAGCACAACTTTAAAAACACTCTGCAACCAGCCCTTGCATTCTTCCTGGACTAACCCCAGGGCTGGCAGATCCCAAGCCCCCAGGAAGGGGCAAGCAGGCCTTTTGTTTTATCCCACTGATTAGCCAATCTGCAGCGTTAATCATTGACCCAGGTGCATGGAAGGGAAATCTGAGCTGCCCGGGCTGATCCCACCCGCTCCCAGCTCCAGAGCTGGCCACGTGTGGGTGCAACATCCCGGCACCCCAGGATGCTGGGGTGGAGGGAGCGCACTGGGAGCAGAGGCAGGGGCTGGGCTGGGGGTGTCGAAGCTCTTTAGTGGGAACAGCGGGGATGCGGCTGCTGGTGCTGCCCAGGACGGCCCTGACACCAGGGGCAGGGGGGGATAAACCAGACATGCAGAAATACCATCCCAGTGCAGAGGAGTGAACTGGTCCTCACGGTGGCATTGATGCAGGAGGACCTAGGTGCGTGGCCTGGGGGTTACCACCCCTCAGCCTGAGCCCCTGCCGAGCCGCTTGCTCTATAAAACACTTTCCAGAGCAGTTGATCAATCCACAGCGGGCACTGGGGTGCATCCAGGGGTGTCCTGGGGCTGTTTGGTTGCAGCACTGGGACTTGCCCCCAGAGCAGTGGCTCAGCTCCATCCCACCCGCATCCCACCCTCGCTCCCCAGGCAGGGGCAGGAAGCACGGGCAGAGGGCGTCGGGCTCTGGGCTGGCGTCCAGGGAGCCCCAGGAGCCACCACATCGCCATCTCACCTTTGTTTTGGAAAGCCAAGCCAGGAAGGAAGCGAGCGGTGAAAAGCGCCGCGTGGGGAGGAGGGGACGGGACCGGACGAGTTTCCACCACGTAACCATTAGCCAGGCAAAGTGGTGGCGGCTGGGCGAGCCGGCTGCCCGGGCAGGAACAGCCGCTCAGGGCAGAACAATAGCAGCCCGAGGGGAATAAATTATTTTCCACTGAATTGGGCTAGACCTCGCTCTCCTCCCACTGCCCCGCTCGGGGAAAGGCCACTAGAGCAGGGATTAGCAAAGGACTGGCGGCATCCAGGGAAAATCTCCCACTGTGGGTGAGCGAACGGCCAGTGCCATTTCCCAAAACCCATTCCAGCTTGAGCACGGATACCAAGGGCCTTCCCTGCCCGGATTCACCCCGTCCCCATCCCGTCAGCACCTCCTGCTCAGTAGATAAAACCCCAGCCCTGCCAAGCACCCGTGTCCTCAGTGTGGGTTTGCAGAGAAAGGAGCAGCCCCCCAAAAGCCCTTGGATTTCAGTGGTTCAGCCAAAGTTCTCGAGGTCGTGGTGCTGCTGGGCATCGTCCCAGTGGGACCTGCCACGGGGTCCCTCCCCGGGACGAGGGGCTGCTTATCCTGCTGCCACGTGGAGACAGGTCCGTGCTGGGTAGGTGGGATGGTACGTGTCCTGGGGATGGACACCTGCTCCCCACCTCGCTGAGGGCCTCACCAGCTCTGCTTCTCTCTTCCCAGCTCATGTCCCTGCCGAGCCCCGCATGGCCCCAGCGAGACGAGCCTCCCCCCTGCGGCACCGCCACCGGCCTCCCACCGGCCTCCTCTGACAGCGACTCCGGCTGTGCCCTGGAAGAGTACCCGGAGCCCCCCGCGGACCCCGCTCCCCCCGAGGTGGGCAGCATCCTGGCTCTGCCAGGGCTCCCTTTGCTCTCCGCTCTCCCCCAGCCCTTGCTGGTGCCATCCGCGGGTGGTACCCACCGCACTGGGATGAAACACATGTTTTGGTTGGACTGGATGATCTGAAGGGTCCCTTCCAGCCTAGGCGATTCTATGATTCTATGATTTTAGCAGCCTCAAGCAATGCAGCTTCATCCTCCTAAAAATCTGCTTGTGTTTCTCTCTCCCACGCGACAACCCAAGGTCCCGGTGTGCTTTGGCACCCGCTCGCCCCAGCCTGCCTCTGCCGCCGACAGGATCCGGCTCCGCGCCAGAGCCCTCCTGCAGCAGCTGCCCCCTCAGGACTGCGATGTAAGACACCTATTTGTCGGGTGCTGCCCACCCCGGGCTTCACCCACCGTGCTCCCCCTCACCTCCACCTCCCCATGCAGGAGCGGTACTGCCCCGACCTCGCGGAGGAGGAGAGGAGGCAGCTACGAGCATTCAGCGCCCGACGGAGACGGGAGGCACTGGGACAGGGGCTGGCATGTCCCGTGCCAGGTCCCTGCCATGGCTGTCCCTGCAAGAAGGTGAGGCATCGCCCCCCCCCTGCCCCCAGCACTGGGCAGCACCTGTTCCCCAGCGGGGGCCCGTCCCCAAAAGCCAGCCTGGCCCCAAACCCCGTGTCCCTCTGCCTTGCAGTGCGGCAGGAGGCTGAACAAAGGGGACCCGGGGATTTCGGCATCCCGGCTGGGTGACCAGTTCTGGCACCCATCCTGCTTCTCCTGCCACCTCTGCCACCAGCCCCTGGTGGACCTCATCTACTTCCAGCAGGACGGGAGGATCTACTGCGGCCGGCATCACGCCGAGCTCTTCCGACCACGCTGTGCCTCCTGCGACCAGGTGGGTGCCAGGCAGAGGAGAGGCTTTTACCTCCCTTTTGCTGTTGTTAAAATCTCCTGAGCTTGGCCAGGGGCTGCAAATGCAGCAAGAGCCGCTGGTGGACAGGAGGAAAGGTTTGAGAGGCTGAGGGACTTGGGTCTTTTTAGTCTGGAAAAAAGACGACTGAGGGGGGATCTTATCAACACTTATAAATACTTCAAGGGGGGGTGTCAGGAGGATGGGGCCAGGCTCTTCTCAGTGGTGCCCGGCGACAGGACAAGGGGTAACGGGCACAAACTTGACCATAGGAAGTTCCATCTCGACATGAGGAGGAACTTCTTTCCTGGGAGGGTGGTAGAGCCCTGGCACAGGCTGCCCAGAGAGGTGGTGGAGTCTCCATCTCTGGAGACATTCCAACCCTGCCTGGACACATTCCTGTGCCACCTGCTCTGGGTGACCCTGCTCTGGCAGGGGGTGGGACTGGGTGATCTCCAGAGGTCCCTTCCGACCCCTGCCATTCTGTGATTCCTTCCTGAGCCTTGCAGAGAGCCCCATGCCTGTGTTGAGACACGGGGGCTCTTTCTCTCTCCTCGGCACAGCAAAACATCCTCTGGGCTACGAGTTTTCTAGCTGGGTGCTTAGGGGATGGGTTCTTTCCCTCCCTGCAGCTGATCTTCATGGAGGAGTGCATCGAGGCGGAGGGCCGGCGCTGGCACCTGGAGCACTTCTGCTGCCTGGAGTGCGACGTGCCCCTGCGCGGGCAGCGCTACGTGATGAGGAGCGGCCAGCCCTGCTGCCGCGGCTGCTTCGAGACCCTCTTCGCCGAGACATGCCAGGCCTGCGGGGACCCCATCGGTACGGCCCCCGTCATCCCCCCTCCGCCCCCAACCCCGGGGCAGGGTGCAGGCGGGACGTGGGCTGGGAGGGCTGCGGAGCCAGAGCCCCGCGGCTCGGCGCGGAGGACGGGTTTTGGCAAACGGCGGTGGGAAGAGCCTCCCCGTTCACCCGCGGTTGCCCCTCAGGTGCTGACAGCGAGGAGGCCACCCACCAAGGGCTCCACTGGCATGCCCGAGCCGCCTGCTTCTGCTGCAGCCTCTGCCGAAAGCCGCTGCGTGGGCAGCCCCTCACCTCCCGCCGCGGCCGGCTCTTCTGCTCTGAGACCTGCAGCCTGGGACGGGATGCATCCTCCACCGCCTCCGACTCCTCCGACTCGGCTTTCGCCTCGGCCCCGTCCCCCGACTCGACGCCCCTTGCCCGAGCCGGCCCCGCTGGCAGGACCGCGCCGGGGATGGGCAGCAGCTTGGTGGCCGGAGGCTGCAGGCAGCGGGTGGAAGGGGCTGGTAGGGATCCTACTGCTCTGCTTGCAACGTGGCGGGAGGGGAGGGGGAGCAAAACCAGGCTCTGCTCAGCCCCTGGGTACTTTACGGGGTACATTGCATGGATGCAGCCCAAGAGCCCCCAGCCCACCTCCTGCAGCACTGGCAGCTGGGGTTTGGTTGGTACAAGCCTCCATTGCACCCCGGGGCAGCACAAGGGGCTGTGGCAGGGCAGGCTCAGCTTTCCCCTTCCTCACCCACCCTTGCTTTCCTTCTTCCAGAGGCGTTTCTGGATCAGGCCCCTGTGCATCCAGCATTCAGGAGCCTGGAGGACCATGGAGCAGCCGCTAAGGAGCGGAGCAGGGATGCTGTGCACGCAGGGATCCTGGGCCCACCAGCCGGCCACCCCTCCAGCCTTCAGCCCAGCACAGAGGGTCCCAATGGGCCTGGAGCCTTGGGCCACGCCGTTTCGGGGGGCCCTGACCCCCAAACACCCACAGGCAATGGAAACCCACACTTCCGAGCAGGCACGTCCCCTGCCCAACACAGCCCACGGCTGGAGGACGTCGACCTGCAGGACATCACGGAGGAGGATGACTCCTGGTGTCCCACCTGCTCTTCATCTTCGGACTCGGAGGAAGAGGGTTTCTTCTTTGGGAAGCCCATCCCCAAGCCCGGGATGAGCTCTCTGGGCAGGGAACCCCTGGGGAGGGCCGGGGGCAGGACGGTGAAGCCACGGGGCAACAGCAAGCACTGCAGCGTGTCCTAGCAGTGGGGACAGGGGGTCCTCGACTGGCACTGCCATCCTGCCAGCCCCTGCCGGGTCCTGCCAGCCCCTGCCATGGTCTCAACACTTTCCAAGTGCATTTTGGACACAGCCCAAGGCTGGTGGGGAGAAGCCGCTGGGATTCTTCCCCCCGGCAGTTGCTGGCAAAGCACAGCCTGCAATTCCTGCCGGCCTCTCCTGCAATTAGGAACAGGTAAATCAGGTAGGGAGCAGAGAGTCGGCAGCCCGCACCAGGGCATGGTCTCTGACTCCCATCTCAGACAAGGTGGCAGCCCCGGAGAGCAGCCGCACGCAGGGGAGGGCAACCGGGCGCTTAGGACAAGGGCAGCTGCCTGCATTGCCCCGCTGGGGACCCATGGGGACAGCAGGGCTGCTGGCCACCAGGGTCGGATCCTTCCCTGAGACACCTCCGCAAAGCATGAGCGCTGTTGCCAGATGCTCTCCATCCGTGGTGACACCGCGTCCCCCTGCCACCGCGGGGAGGGGATGGGAGGGGACCGGGGGGCAGCTCTGCTGCTGCTGCTGACGAAGCTCCAATAAAGCTCAGCCGAGACCTGAACACAGGAGAGCCAACATATCTGCCCTGTTCCTCCCCACGCCACGGTCATTGCCACCAGAGCGGGGTGATCCCTGGGGGCAGCCGCTGCCCTCCGCTGTAGCTGGGGGGTCCGCCATAGTGGATCTGGGATGGGGGTCCACTGTGGGACCCCTCCCTGTGCATGCTGGCCCCAGGAGAGTGAGACCGGAGCAATGGCAGAGCAGGGGCTGCAAAGATCGTGACTGGTTTATTTTTTGATTTAAAACCAAGAACAATCTCTGAGGTTTTGGGGCACATCTGTGTGAACCAGGAACGGAGCGAGGAGCCAGGGCAGAGGGGAGCTCCGCGCAGCCACTCTCCCTCCCACCACCCTCCAGTAAAACCAGCTCCCCCTTTTGCTGCACATACAGGTTTGGCCAGGGGTAAAACTATGCATCTCCCTCCTCCTACTCCATCTCCAAGAGAGACGGTGGGACTGCGCCAACGGGCCTGTTATCACCTTGAACTGAGGGTTCAGCACCATCACGAGCACCCCGATGTACCAGCACGGCACCCCATCACCTTCCCCAACCCTGGCTGGCAAGAGTGGGTGTCTGCTCACCCCGGCCCCGGCTCAGCGGCTGAGGGTGGCCAAGTCGTAGCTGTTGATGAAGTCCTCCAGCTCCCGGAGGTGATGGATCCGGCCCTGCCGGAGATTGGCCCTCAGCGCCAGCCCCAGCGCCGCCTCCATGGAGGGCTCCTTCTGCAGCAGCATCGTGGCCACCACCGCGATGGTCAGGCTGAACTGCTGGTACGACTGGAGGTGAACAGCATGGGGTCAGCACGGGGCACTCCAAAACTTCCCCACCAGCAGTATGCAGCCCTACAGGGATATTTTTTCCCCCAGGGTTGGTCCACGAACCGCCCCCCTGACAGCATCTGTGCCCTGCCAGAGCCCTTCTCACCCACAAGCACCTCCCCTGCAACCACCAGCACCAGGAGGGGTTTCTCCCCAGTGACCCTATAATTGCCAAATTCACATCCCCCATCACCTGGCATCGCTCCTGCCCCATGGTTAAAAGGGTCCTTGGGTGAGTCCCCCAACCCTGTAGCTGGTCTCAGACCCTCACGTGCCTCGGCTGGGGGCCACCGGGACTCACCAGCTCGATCTCCTCCTTCCTGGCGAGGACAGCGGCGGAGCGGAGGTCTGTACGGGCCGGGGAGGACGTCAGAAGCGTGGAGCAGAGCTGGTGCCGGCCACCCACAGCCTGAGCGGTGGAAAAGGCGAGAAAGGGTCAGATGCTTCAAAGGGGAGAGGGACTGGGCAAAGCTGGGGCCAAACTGGGGCTGCTGGCACTGACTGCTAGCCAGGAACTGGGCACCCTGCAGGCGGACCCGCTGGGACCTTGGCTCCCTGGGGTGCTAGTTTGCCACCCTTCCCTTGGGTGCAGGAGCTGCTCCTTGCCCCCCCCTCCACCCCAGCAGCATCGCCACCGAATGCCTTGCTAGCAGATTTCTCTTCCCCATTAGGCAGTAATTAAGCTGCTCTGCAACGCTCTCGTTTGCTTCGTTAAAGCTCGAACCCCAGGGTCGTTCACGCTCCAGCACGCTCGCAAGCCTCTAGTTATTTTTTTGGCCTTTCTCCCAGCTGCCTCCCGTTTATCAGCATCTCCGGCGCAGCCGACAGCAGGGCTGACACGGGCTCTGCCTCCACACAAAGCAGCGCTTTAACCCCAGCCCACAACCCTGCAAACAGGGAGGCCAGAGGGATCCCCCTCTGCTGCTCCTGGGCTATGGCAGTATCCCTCAGCCCAGGGCACGTGCCCTATGTGGGGACACAGGGACACCTTGGGGTGAGCAGGGGGAACAGAGACGCCCTGACTCCCTACCGGCTCCGTCTCACTGGACCCAGGAGGGTGCTGGGTCCACGGTGAGGTCTCTGGTGCGGCGCAAACATCAGAGCCGGGCTGGCTGGGCTGTGTGTCGGGCTCCATGGTAGCACCCAGCAGGACCTGCGAGTTTTTGGATGGCTGAAAGCCACCAAGAAGCTGTGAGAGAGAAAGTGGCTGAGGAAGGAAGGCAGCGGCCACGCAGGAGCCGGGGGAGCGAGCGCTGCCAGCACACCCCTGCCCACAGCAGCGGCCTCAGTGGGTTCTCCCCCAGGGGGGGACATGCTGACACCCACCCCATCGCCGGCATCTTCTGCCTTGGCTTCTCCAGTGCCACTCGGCAGACACTGCCATCCCCAGGAGCACAGGCCGAGCTCAGCACCCACCTCTCCAGCGGAGCCGGCCGCTGTCCAGACCCTCTCGGCAGGCTCCGGAGGGACTGTCGGAGCGTGGGGATGTGACCCACCACCTGCGCCAGCCTTAGGGACACTGTGGCTGCACGGCTCTACCTGTGCAAAGCATTACAGACGCATTGCAAGGGTTGGCAATGCTGTCCAGGCAAGGGGGAAAAAGGGGACTGCAAGCTCCCACCTCCCCCAGGCACTGCTTTTAGGTGGGAAGAGGAGATGCTCATACCTCAAGGTGCTCCTCTGTCCCGGCAGAGCTCTCCTCCGGCAAGGCTGGCTCCGTTTCCAAAGCAGAGGGACTCTGGCTGTGGCTGCCCGCAGGTTTCTGCTTGGATCCCGGCTCAACCTGGGGACATGCAATGGCGTGAGGCTGGGACACGCGTCTGTCCCAGGGGGAACAGCTGGGGGACAGGACGGATGGGGTGCTAAAACCCAAAAGAAACCACAGGGCTTTGCAGCCCCAGAGAAGAGACAGGAAAATGTCTGCGCCTGGCAAAGAAAGAGCAAGGTGGAGAGCGAAAAGGGCTGGATGACAGAGAAGGAGGACGTCACACTGGCTGAAGAGACCCCGAGCCGGGCACCTCCAGGGGTGTGAGCATCCCTGCCTGCCCCCAGGAGATGGGTGCTCTCCTACCGGCGTCTCTCCTGCTGCCTGCTCCGGCTCCGCAGCCTCCGTCACAGCCCCGGGATCAGTGGCCAGGCTCTTCTGAGGTGTGTCAGCTGGTCCAGGGGACTCTGGAACCTTCCCACTCTCCACTGGTGGGTCCTGGGGGAAGACATGTTGGTTAGGGGCATGGCAGCGCTGCGCGGGGCTCAGACCGTGCAAACTCGGGTCGCTGCTGGATGCTGGGATGGGGCAGGGGGTTTAAAAACCCACAGCCTGAGCCATCTGCTCGCTGCTCTGTGCGCCGTCTTTGCAGGAAATAAGTGGCCGGGGAGGATCAGAGGGCTGCGGCTCTTCTTTGACCCCCAGACAGCTCGTCCCAGAGAGGGCTGGAGAGGACCTGGAGGATGGCTGATTCCCTGCGGAGCGAGAAACAATGGGAGCGACTCCTTGCTCTGCCTGAGATGCTGGCGAGCACTGAGGAGATGCTGGCAAGCAGGCGTGGGTCCCCTCGCAGCCCCGGGCAGCCGGTACAGGGTCGGCACAAACCTCTGGAGGGTCTGGGACATGGGAGGCGCTGGACGAAGGTCAACTCTCGGCGGCCATGGCGAAGACGTCGGCGTTTCCTACCCAAGCCACGATAGTGCCTGGACGGGAAGCCATCCTGGAAGCCGCCTTGCTCCCTGCAGGAGCAAAGGCAGCCCCGGGGAGGGAAAATTTAGGCTGGAAGTGGTCTTGGGTGCAAACCCCCCCACCCTGAGTCGGGCCAGTTTCAATGCTGCATCACCCCATGGCTGTGCACCGGAGCAGAGCCTGGCCCTGCTCGCCACCCCACAGCTGCAGGGTCCCCCAGTCCTCGGCACGGGCACCCACCCTGGCAGGCTGGCAGAGGGGCAGGGTGGGTGTTCCTCCTCTTCCTCGGGGAATTCAGGCCAGGCAAAGCAGTCGCGACCCGGCAGCAGCGGCTCCTGCGGGGAAGGGTGTGGGTTTAGACATGGAGCAGGACAGGGGCTGCCGCTGCTCACAGCACCGTGCACTGCCATTGTCACCAGGGCAGTGAATGGCCCCTGCCCCGTTTCACCCACTTCCTGCCCTCGGTGGCCACTGCCACCCTCCTGGCCCACCACCCCCTCACTGGGTGCCAGTCCTCCTCGAAGTAGTCCTCAGGTCCTTGGTTGTCTTCTCTGTCATCCCAAGGGGGCGGTGGGGGACAGTCGTGGGGTGCCCATCTCCTGTCCTCCTCATCCCAAGGGAAGTTGTCAGGGCCAGGGACCGGTCCGCAGTACCAGGGACCGGGCTGCAATGGCAATCACTGCTGGTGAGGATGGTGGCACGCTGCAGGTAGCCACACAGCTGCCACCCCCACCAGCCCATCTTCCCCTCACCGGGTCCCAGTCCTCTTTGAAGCAGTCCTCAGGTCCTCGGTCGTCTTCTCTATCATCCCAAGGGGGTGGCGGGGGACAGTCGTGGGGCGCCCATCTCCTGTCCTCCTCATTCTCATGGAATTTGGCAGGGCCACGGAAGGGTCTGGGTGCCCAGGGACCGGGCTGCAAGAGCAATTTGCTGCTGGTGAGAATGGCAACTCACTGGTTGTATTTTGTTTTTGGTTTTGCTGCAGTTCCCCCTTCCTGCCGCAGCCCTCAGGTCCTTCTGCTTCTCCCGCTCCCAGGGGAGCCCTCAGTTTTGGCCACCCCCGATTTGTCGGTGAACCCCGACAGTCTCCCCTTCCCGCAAGGCTGCTCGCCTCGGCCCCTGCCCCCTTACCGGGCGCCATCTGCCCCTGCCTCTCCTCTGCCGCTGCTCCCAGGGTGGCTTGTGCCGGGCGATCCGGGGGCCACGAGCGCGGCGTGGTGGTGGTCCAGTCTGCCACGGCCCGGGCTGCGGAGAGGGCACAGGGAGATGAAAGCAGGATGAGACCCTCACCTTCGCCCTTGCACCAGCTGGATGCTGAGCAGAGACAGGGAGCCAGCAGTCCATCCACCCTCCTCTCCCAGCCAAGGTCCCAGACGATTCCTAATTCTTCCCCATCCCGCAGTGATGCTCTTCTGGCTCCCTGGCATCCCGAGCGATGGCGCAGAAAGCTCCTCCACTCCTCGGCATCCCAACTGCGTGGCAGCAGGAGGGTTACAAACCAACCTACCTTCCTGGGGAAACCCCTCCTGCAGCCCGGCGGTGAGAACATCTCGCCAAAAGCTCGTCCTGGCCCCGGTCACAGTGGGGAGAAGACCCCCGGGAGGTTGGCACCAAGCTGCAAAGGGAGAGGTGTGGGTGAGCACGTCCCACAGGACGTCACTGCCGGCTCAGGGACAGCTGCCAGCCAGGTGTCATCTGCAGCAGTCCCGGCTCTGCTGAGCCCAGAGCGTTGGGTCCAGAGCCACACAGCATCACCACCAGCGAGGACCCACAGGAGATGGGTGATCTGGGGGCCACACAGACCCGCTCCCCGACCCAGGAGGGGACACGGGTCCTGGCAATGCCGGGGCCACTCCCTTGGCACCGGGCACCCCGGCAGCCTGATGAAGCGGTTCCCCTTGCCCTGCTCGCAGCCACGTTTCAATCACCCTGTGCAAACCCCACGGGTCACAGCACCCTGCGGCACCACCCCACTATTGTCCCGCGGGACCCCGGCCAAGCTGTTCTCCCTCCCCAGCGCCGGAGCCGGGACACGCCGCCCGCCGGGTGCCCCCAGCCAAGGCTGGCACCGCAGCGGGGCACAGCCTTGGTGGAAGCAAAGCTCAATATTGCTGATAAAACACCTGGTGTCCAGAACAGACACGGGAACTGGGTGAAGATCCAGTGGTTTGTGCTTGCCATGGCGCCAGGGAGGAACAAGAAGCGGGGTGGAGGCCACGCAGTCCCGTACTTCCGCTTTTCACAAGAAATATTTTGTACAACTGCTCACAAGTAACGTTTTGTACAACGGCTCACAGTACAACCACAAGGAACAATGGCTTGACCACAGTCCCGCCCACTCACTTTGCACAATAGGAGTATAAATATTACCCCCATTTTGTACCTAATTGAGGGATGAGAATTCAGCGCCAAATGTAGGGACAGATTGGCGGGTCTGTCCTCCTCGCTCCCCCGAAAAAGGGACACCTTTTGGTAAGATTTGCGACCTCGGCCACACCGAGTGTGTACCCGGGAAATCAAGCTTGTGATTGCAGTTGTATCTTTAAAGCTATATAGCTGTTCTGCAGTTTAGTGCATTTATCACTGGCAACCTCAAAGGATCTGTACATGTTGCATAAAATTAAACCATACTATTCATGCACCTGACTGCTTCTTCTGGACGCACCGGACCTACAGCAGCCAGGCTGTTTGTGCATCCAGCGTCAGGCCTATAGTCACGGCAATAATTGGTCTCACTAAATGCAACAAACCCCCACTCCAGGCTGTGTCCCTGCCCCTCTGCTGCTCCCAGGGGCAGCCTGGCACGGGCACAGCTCGGGCTCTCCATAGTGGCGAGGGGCTCACACCCTGCGCATCCAAAGGGGCATTGCCCAGGCTCCCCAGGACAGCATTTATGGCTCCCTCATCGCCGGGTGGCAGCGGCTGCGGGGGTCAGAGATCAGGGTTTATCACAAGGGATGCAGTCCCAGCGAGCAGGGGATGCTCTGACCCGAAAGCGGCCGATCCCAGCCCGGCCGGGGCACTGGGCTCCCAGAGACACCAGTTAACACTCGACTCGGGCTGGCAGGAGTTAACGGCAGCACAGGCACCACTCTTTGTCTCAAAGGTCAGCAGGGAGAGTAAAAGAAACTTGTTGCCAAATTGAGGACAGGTTTACCTGGCTGATCAGTCCCTGGTGGCCCTGGAAAGCAGCAGCTTGCCCGCCCGGGGAGATGAAGCACCCGGGAGTGTTGGACAAGGATCCCTGGCACCCCAGCCCAGCTCCCCGCGGCCCCTGGGGCTGCTAGATCTCCCCCCGCCCCGTGTTTGCTGAATGCAAACCAATAGCAAGTGATTGCTGATGGCAGCCAGGGGCTAACTCGCCCCCAGGGAGCTCCCTTGGAGCCCTCCCAAGAACTTGATTTCCCTTCCTGGAACGCCGAGCTGCAACGCCCTCCAGGAGCTTTTACTGCTGTTTGCGGAGCGTCTCCTTACCCTGACTTCAGCCGCTGAGAATAAACACTCTCTAACAGGGGATGGGGCTGACAGACCCACCCCCACCCCCCCGCCCTTTCCCGAGGGCTGCACAGACCCCAGGCAGCACCTCTTCTCAAACTGGCCTCTGATAACCAGTGCAAATGCCTCCGGTTATCTAAGATCCCGCGGCAAACCTGGCTTGAAGCAGAGTTTGGTGCAAGACTTGGCAAACTCTGCACCACATCAGCCTTGGGGTGCAGCCCCCATTCCTGCCCCGTCCCACCTCTGACGCTCCACTGGGTAAGGGGGGGCCCTGTGTGTCCCCAGGGCACACAGCAGCCCTGCAAGGGGGGCCCTGCACTCCCAGGACTCAAAGTATCCATGCAAGCCCACACCCCCAGCGCCTGCCTCCATCCAGCTCCAGCATCACCTGGATTGGCCACATGGACCCCAGGATGCTCCCAGCCTTGTGCTGGGGGATTTGGGGGAGCAGGGCCCCCCGGGGCTGTGACACAGCCTGCAGGGACAAGGAAGGGAAGGGTAAGGACAAGAGGAGGGTCTGGAGAGCACGGTGGCCCTGGCAGGACAGGGACCATCAGGAAGGGACGCTGCCATCGCACCCACCTTTGCCGATGCAGGGAGGCCGAGCAGCGTGCCCAGCGCCCCGCGTCCCCGGGCACGGCTGGCTCTGGCACCAAGGGAGGGGCAGCAGGAGGCTCAGTGCCAGAGGGTTTGCCAAGAGCTGCTCGGGGCTGAGGTGCCGCTGAAGCCGCCTGTATCCGCTCACCTCCTACCGCCACAGCCGAGTCTGAGCCCTGCTCGCAGCATCGCCACCCCCCAGCAGCCCCGGGGTCAGAGCCCGCTGCGGCTCAGAGGGTTTCCTGATCCCACCGCCGGTCTGACGCTTCGCCTCCTGGTGCAGCCAGGCACCGGACACCTCTCCCAGGCACCTACAGCGTCTCCTCCTCCCGATTTCCCTGCATTCCTACAGACAACAGCACTCCCAGGAGTTTGTTAGCACCGGCCAGACGTGCTAGTACAAGGTAGAGACAACTCGCCTGGCCCCATGATGAGATGCATCACCTCCCAGATGCTTAACGAACATCCGCATCGTGTCAGGGTCTGACAGCGGCGGGAGGTTTGGCTGGGAGATACTGATAACAAGCTGGTCTGAACTGGTCTGTCCGGCAAACTCTTGCACCAACAGCGAGCGTGAAGACGAGTTCGTGACCTTGCAGGGAGGAGATAAGGGAGAACAGGGAGGCTCGGGGTGAGCTCACTGATACCAAACGTTAGCAAAGGAGGAGATAAAAGAGAAAGCTTAAAGTCTGAGGTGGAGTAAAATCCTTCAAAGGCGACAAACGAGCAGTCCCGTTGGCGGGGACGGGGGCAGTCCGTGGCCCATCGGAGCTGGCTGCTTCTCAACGCTGCTCCTGCTGGGCAGATAACACACAGCTTTCCAGCTGGTTGGTTAATTATAGTCTCTAATAGCTATAAATGAATTAACTAACTGGGTGGATCAACTAGCTCTTTGCGATTTGGGAAAGGAAAACAGCAGCAGGGACAATGTGGCTGCAGCCGGGATGGCCAGTGTCACAGTGTCCCCGTCAAGAACCAAGTGGCTCCGTAACCCCATGGCTCCTCAGCTGGTGTACATCTTCTTCCCAGAGCCTGGTGACCTGTGTGTCCCCAGAGAGGAGGATAATTAGCTCTCAGGGAGCAGGGAAATGGGAGTAATAGGAAAGCTATGCTAATTGCTAGAAATTCTGTGTAAGGATAAGCTACGCTGATTGCTAAAATCTTTATATAAAGCTCTAATTACAACTACAACCCTGTGGCCAGTTCTTATTCCACAAAGGAGCCTTAAAAGAACCTGCCCGTCCCCATAGCATTGGGGTGACACACAGAAGATTCAAACTGCGTCAGGTTTGAGGCTCCGCAGTGAATGCCTCTGCTTGGGCCAGGCTATTTAGCAGGTCTCAGTCCTGTCATCTGCTTTTTCCAGGCACAAGAACTCAGGCACACGAGAACACAAGAGCTGGGGCACAGGGAGTCTCAGTGCACCAATCTGCTCCCAGCTTGCCCAGCGAACTCCCTGTCCCACCAGTAACCAGGTGTCACGGCAACCCCGGCGGCTCTGTCCCAGATATTGTTTGATGTGGAATCCTGTGGGCACGCTAATATATAATCTGCCATCAAAGAGTGTGGAAATCGAGGCAGGGATGACCACAATTACAGTGAGATTAGTACCAGAGCACTGAGAAAAGGTGATGGCTGCCCAGCTGAGCGCCAGCGCAGGGAACCCCGGCAGCAGATATGCATGCAAAGCTTAACGGCGCTCATGAAGCCAGTTTTCCTGTTGTGAAGTCACCTCCTGATGGGAACAGGCACCTCTGCCTGGGATGGCAAAGAGATTTTTCTTCCCCAAAAGGCTGACAGAGGGGCTGCGAGGAAAAGGGGAGCGGGTTAGGGAAAGGGCAGGTCCCATGGGGGGCCGAGGGCAGGGGCTCATGGAGGGGGAGAGTGGTCCGAGATCTGTGAACCGGAGCGAAAGAGCAGGACAGAGTCGAAAGGGAAGGGAGAATATGGGAACAAAGAACGGGATGAAGGTTCAGGCACAGGCTAGGAGGGAGGGAGAAAACAGGAGAGACGTTTTCCAGATGCCACCGCTGCAAGGCCAGGGCTCCCGCTGGTGGCTACTGCCGAGCACTGGCCTTTAGGGTTCAACGCGGTGGGTTCGGCCCGTCCCGGCTCCGGGATCTGCCTGGAAAAGCGGGACTCGGACGGGAGGAGAGGCCCGGCTCGGGGCCCAGGCCGCGCTTCGGCTATTCCCTCACTTCCCACGCATTCTCAGCCATTCCCTCACTCCCCACGCATTTCCAGCCATTCCCTCACTCCCCACGCATTCCTCTCGTCACCCTCCACCCCGTCGCCGCAGCCCCGGACAGCGGCCTCCCCGCTAGGCTTCGTCGCGCGGGAGCCCTGCATTAGGCCGCGTCGCGCCGGAAGTGACGGCATCGCGCGGCGGCGGAGCAGGAGGAGGAAGCGGCATGGCGGCGGCGCCGGCGGCGGCGGCGGCCGGAGGGCAGACGGGTGGGCCGGCGGGGCTGCGCGGGTGGCTGCGGAGCGCGTACCGCTTCGCTACCGATCGGAACGACTTCCGCAGGTCGGTGCGGCGGGCGGCGACCGGGATCGGGAGCAGGCCGCGGGCGGGAGCCAACGTTGACGGTTTATCTTTCAGGAACCTGCTGGTCAACCTGGGGCTGTTCGCCGCTGGAGTCTGGGTCGCCCGAAACCTGACGGACATCGACCTGATGGCCCCGCAGCCCGTCCCGTAGCGGCGGTGAGTCGGCGGGGAGCGGGGCGGGGCGGGGCCGGGCGGCCGCAGGGGCGAGGGGCTTCCAGGAGCTGCTGCTGCGCTTGGCTGTAAAACTTGTCCCCAGATTTCGGTGATCCAGGCGTGGTGACCACACGTGTGGGCCCTCCTGCTGCCAGGATCCCCCAAAGCATGTCAGCCTCCCCGGGAAGGGGATGGCACCGTGTGAGGTGACCAAATAAAAGATAATCACAGAATGGTTCGGGTTGGAAGGGACCTCAAAGCCCACCCAGTGCCACCCCCTGCCCTGGGCAGGGACACCTCCCACCAGCCCAGGTTGCTCCAAGCCCCGTCCAACCTGGCCTTGAACCCCTCCAGGGATGGGGCAGCCACAGCTTCTCTGGGCAACCTGGGCCAGGGGCTCACCACCCTCACAGCCAAGAATTTCTTCCTCAGATCTCATCTCAATCTCCCCTCTTTCAGTGTAAAACAATTCCCCCTCGTCCCATGCTCCCCTCCCTGATTCAGAGTCCCTCCCCAGCTTTCCTGGAGCCCCTTTAGGGACTGGCAGGGGCTGGAAGGTCTCCCCGGAGCTTTCTCTTCTCCAGGCTGAACCCCCCCAACTCTCTCAGCCTGTCCTCACAGGAGAATGAATAACGAGGTACAAGGGGGAGTAAACCCCAAGCACACCCTGGCACCAAGCCTAGAGCAATCAAATTTGTACAAAGAGTTGCAAAGCCGTGTTAAATTGTGCCAACTGGAACTAGAAACAACCATGTCTAACTCTGCTTAATTGCTGACCTAGGAAAGAAACAGCGCTGCAAGGGAGAAGAGCTCGCCCTCCCCGCACACGAGGACCAGAGGAGATGTGTTTAGCCGATACGTTCACGGGAGTAGGTTCTGTTCTCCTCTGCAGAGCTGCTACTCGCACGTCAAAGCTGTCATGCTTGAAGCAATGACAAGGAGGGGAGAAACCCTTTAAGTGTGAGGGAGAATTTCTTTTCAGTTTATTCTGCAAGGCACAATGGGAATAGTTTTCTCAAGGATGTGAAGCCATTGTGTGTGGAATTTTCTTTCGTATCCCTATCTAGATGTTTATTAAAGTACATAGAATAATGATGTAACCCACTGGAATTTCATTTTTTTTTAATAAGAAAGTTCAGCTTACAAAAACAAGGTGTAAAAAGAGTAAAGATTTACAAAAAAATCATAAAAACATGATTTATATTTCACACCCAAAAGACAAAGGAACAAGTCCAGCCCTGGGTTGTAAGCAGGACCCATCAGCTACTTATTCAAAGGAAAAACAAAACTGTGACAAGCCCTAGGTAAACTCTAACCACCAGAAGGTTTCCTGGGTGGTGTCCAGATGAGATAAAGCTGGGACACGTACTGTAAAGGAATGATGTCTGTGTGTGGGAAGAAGAAGCCATTTGGTGTTGCATAGCATTTTAGTGCCCTGGACTGAGACTAGAGCTTGCCCTTACCAACTTCAAAGTCCAGCTGTGGGTGGTGAAGCTGTCTGGGGAACAGCGAAAGCACCGTGGGAGCTGCAGCTGTGATTGACTTGGGTGCGTTACACGACAGCACGTCGAAGCTGCTATTTATAGAGCAGAATAACTTCCCAGCCCTGAGCATTATGGCAGTAGGACTGCAACATGGCTTCAGATTCTTTGGACGGTTACGCACGGGTTTTTAGTTTAAGACATTCTTCTGAAGTAGTGCTGCCTGCACGTTTTGTGACCCAGAACTGCCCTCTTGTCTGCCCCAGGGAGAAACACATTCCACTACTGATACAGATCCTTTAAAATGCTGTTTTCAAAGTGGGTATTTTAACATCCTGTAAAGAAATTAAGTTCTTTTTGAAGTACGGATAATCCAAGTTATGCAGAAACAGTTTCTGCAGGAAAAGGGGATTAATTAGAACATTAAGTCATTTTATAGTTAATCTTAGTTTTGATTTAGAACACACTAATCTCCTCCCGAGGCCTGGGTTCAGGCAGGGGGCAGTTCAGGCAGTTAAGCACATAAGGCTGCCATAGGTGACTTCCTGGATGTTGTCTTAACAAACCTTGACTAAAATAAAAGCTGCTGAACCCACGATTAGGAGTGGTGCGCTTGCACCGAGCTGTGAGACAGCTGGACAGATTGCCAGAAACATTCAGTAATTAATTGGATTCTCTTGTCACTTGCTGCTGCCTGGGAGTGTCCTTGGAGCAAAGGCAGCCTCATTCATGAGCACAGCATGGCATACATGAGCTTAAGTCATTAGTGACGCAAGTACCAGAAACTCGAAGCAGAAACTAGAGGCTGTTCTGACTTAAAGTCCCCACAGAAGTCACTGAAAAATGAGGAAACACACCCAAGCTCCAGCCTGGCTCCTCGCCCAAGATAACGGTGCAGCATTAAACTCCTATTCCCACAAGAGCTGCCAGGGGATTTCATATTGAGGGAAAACTGCTCATCCTCTGTCCAGCCTCTGCCAAAAGCACCCTTCCAGCAACCTTAACTTACAGCAGGATTAACTTTTTTAAAGTGCTGAAGATTAGCTTTAATTCTGTCCTTACTCAAGTCAAGAGTGAAGCTTCCAGGGCATTAGCAGATGCAGGGGCTCCCTGGCAGCACCCTGCCCAAGCCCATCACACCTTCAGGGAGCTCGCCTGGGCAGCACTCCTCTCGGAGAAGCTCTTTTAAGTTTCTAAGCTGTATATAAGTTTCCTTTATGGAAAGGCAGACCTGTTAAAAAAAGTTTTACTGGAAACAAACTCATCCACTTGTTTCTTTCCTGTAAGCTGCTCGTTAGATGTGGCTTAAAGAGTTTGTGACTGCTTAATCAAAACTGAAGTTAAGCAGGGAAAAAAAACAGGACGCAATTTTTTTACATGGGCGCTACATTGGCAGGGGTAAGTTACTGTAGTTTGCACATCTGATAAACTAGGCAAAAACTTGGTTTTCACATGGAAATGTGTGGTTCATCTTGTAGCAATAGGGAACAGCCTTAAGGGCCAGGCCTAGTAATATCATTTAATAAATGCAAGGAGAGTGAAGATGAGACTTGCTATGAAAATGCCATTCCTAAATCAGAGGTGTGGAGTTATGCAGCCCAAACACCACGCTAACTGTGCAAAAGAGAAGCAGCCCCACGGGTGGTTATCCTGATTTTTCAGCTACCGATTCTCTTCAGCGGTGCACCACGAGCAGTGGTGACATTATTCACGTGCCCAGCTCCAGCCTGCCCCTGCTATCGTACATTCTTTAACCTTCTCTGCCCACCAACGCGGCACGGATTCGTACTAACCCAGTTGTAGCAGTACAAATCATCCCCATGGTACAGATACGTTTTTCTAAGGAAATAAGGCCAGCCTGAGTACTTCACACTGAATCCTGCCTGCATTGAGGGGATGTGGTGGTTCCTCTTTAGCAGGAGCAACATTGAGAAGCCCCATGCCCCCCGAAAGACATGCTCACACAGAAAATGGCAGGAACAAGAGGAGGCCTCTCCTACTCCAGATTCCACCAAATCCTAGTTTGACAAGTCAGGGCGCAGCACTTAAGCACGGAAAAAAAATAAAAATCCAATTTCCTTCCACCTCTATTGGAAGTATGTCATCAAGACTAAAAATTACAAATCAAATTAGGTGAAGTCATCGACTGTATCATCTCCTTTCTCGCTTCCAGTTATGGCAAAGCATTTACAGTGATGTTGTGGGTTTTAAGTAGGTAGCTCCTTTATAAAACTTGAGAATGTGCGGTACTGTTCCTTAGGAACTGTAATATCTAACGGAAAAGCACCATTCCTTTTGCCACTATGAGGCTACTGATCAGAGAAAGTTTTTGCCGCAAAAAACAGTAGGAGCTTACTGCTAATGAGACTGCATTTGGATTTTGTTGATGTCTCCGCCTGCAAAACATGCAATCCTCTAACACGCAAGGTCCCCTTATCAGACGCTTCCTGTCTCTTCTAAACTTAGATCAGAGATCATTGCTGCAGTTGGCTTGCCTTTCTTTTTACTGGTTGTTTCATTCATCCCAACTGCCTCCCAGCCTGCACAAAATCAGTAGTACGGCAGTTCAAGAAGAACCCCAAGGGTACAGCACTTCACTGTAACTGCGATGTATCCTGCATCCTGCCAAGCTTCTGAACAATAAATAGTTAACAGTGGTTAAATTCAGTCTTTGGCCCATTGGGCTGGTCTTTTTTATTTTTCTTTTTTTCTTCCCTCCCCCCCTTTTGGAAGTGTACATTGCAAAGCTTATTTTTAAGACTTAAGAACTTTTTTGAAAGTCTTTTGGCCCACCATCCTTTAAACAAGTGGAACGCGCGTGCGCACACACACACACACACACACAAAATAAAAACAGGTACAACAAAAGGAGCAGCCTAAAGGCACACCCCTAAAATCAACTAAGACAAATAATCACTAGTTGGTCCAGGTAACTAATGTATGTAGCTTTTGATCATTTAAACATGTGGTTTTACAAATTTAGAAGCTTGCTCGAATGCTTCACATTCCCATCTGCAATAAACAGATATCAATATTGATGTAATAGACACCAAAAAACCCACTGAATTGAGGTTTTCTATTCCCACAGGCAATAAATTCTCAACCTAAGTCCATCCTATCCGATCTCAAACCCGCTGAAGGGATTAGAGGCACACAAAAAGGCAGCATTTAGAGCTGGTGCTGGGATTTTACTATTTAATTTGAAGAAGGGACACTTGGGACACCCTATGCAACTGTATCTATTGCATATTAACTTTGCACAGGCATTATTACAGCATGCTTTTGCTCCTGTATGGAAGTATTTGCTATGCTGCCAAAAGGAAACCTGCACAAACACTGCCATGGCAATGGGAACTGTATTTTTCCTTTCCTAAACCAGCAATCATCATTAGGTTTGTAACAGAAGGTGCTTCCCAAAGCTACAGCTACTGTAAAAGCCCCACTGGAGTTTTTAATCCTTGCTCTATGCCACGTGCTCTGACAGACGCCAACTTGCTGACCTGGCTGGAGGGGTCTGGATGACATGAGAAAATCTAAGAAGCCAAATCCAACCCGCTTTTGAATGAGCTGTTATTTGAATTATTACAAATACAGAGATTTCAAACATGTAACACTAAAATACTAGCTTCTGAGCTTGCTGGTAAACTTCACTCACGTACAGATATGATGTGTAAAAATGTCAGCGATACTGAGTACTTGTAAAACCACACAAATCTGTCTGCTTGCGCCAGGAGGGGGGGACCCATGACTTCTTTCCCAACGTTTCTGTCCCATGCAAAATATTATTGGGTACAAGGCACCAAATCTAAGGAATCATACAAAATTATTTCAGAAAACTGTATTGGCAGGTAAAACTAATCTCCCTGTCTCTTGCTTACGTAGTTCTCATTCTCAACACATTGACTTCCACTGGAGCTCCTCCTGGGGGGATCTGGCAGCAGCCAGAAGTTCATTAGTCTCTCTCATTGGGATGCAATTAAGCATTGGGGATGTTACAATCAATGAAAGAGTTTCTAAGTTACCACCAAGACAATATTTCTGCTAGAAGCCTTGCCTTCTAAAAGCAAAAACCCACCCTGATAGCGAGTCCATAGGACACACAATGCTTTTACCGTTTCCATTTTTATTCTTATACTCAAAAAAACCCCCATCTGGAAGTCCCTAAGTGGGGGTGGTGCTGCCACCCAGCGAAGTCTGACATCAAACATTTAATATGCATTATTCTATTTGCTGCCTCACATTAACAACTTCAAAGACAGACCAGAGAATTGTTCTGGTCAGAACTAATGGGGAAAAAAATTGTTTTTTCAGTGCTTTGCAGAGAAACTGTTTTTGCGGTATGCATAGTTTAATTTGGGAACACAGAGAGTAAAGGGATAACATAAAGGCAAATTTATGTAACTAATCTGTTAGTGGAATAAAGTTAGCTAAAATAAAGTGTTTGCCAACAACGGCAGCAGATGCTGTATCATACCTGGCCATGAATACATTAAGATTCTTCATTCATACAAACATAAAATTAAGGAATGCCAAGTTACTTGCAAGTGGAATGGAATAAGGATATGCTGGGAACCGTTCTCTCCCAAAGGCTGACAGTCTGCCAGTGCACAGTGGCTTCCTGTGCCTTCAGACAATAACCTGCAAGGTGCCAAGAGCCTCACGCTTGCTCTGAGCATCTCTCAAGGCAACCCACTCCTTGCTACATGACTGGGACCCCAGTACAGGAATCCCAGCACACAGAGAAACCAATTCTACTCCCAGTTTCACCAAAATAAAGGTTTTTATGTTGCAGACACTTAGCTCGCAACACACGACTGTGGCCACAGAACTTCACGCGTGAGTTAAGTCACATCATCAACCCATGCGTTTGCAGAAGCAGAGCCTTAAACCTGGAATTAGTCAAAATATGCACCAGTGTATTTAGGATTTGAAGCCGTACCATTAAAGAAGGGACAAAGTTTGCTTTTACAGGCTACCCTTTGTCAGGCTTAAGTGGGCTTCATTGTAATTGCAAGTAGTATTTTCATCTTACTGATGTAGAGAGGTAACTTCCCATCAGAATTTCTGGCGAACAGGACACTATAAAACAGTGTCCACCATGGAGGGAGCACTGGGCTATGCTTATATAAAGAAGCCTGCAGTAGACAAATATAAACCAAACAGCATAAAAAATGCTATACGCTATCGCTTCCAAATAAAAGCTAAATATTACAGAAACCTCACAGTGTTGGAAAAAGCAAGTTTATTTACTTCGAAGTATAATTCATTCCTTCCCTATCAGGGCAATCATTTTTCTGACTGCAGTATCTCCACATCTCAGCACAACTAGGCTAACGTCACATGGAGAGGCCACTAGTGTTAAAAGATGTCACCAGCAAACGCTACAAAATCTGCTTGGGCCATCAGATGCAGCAAACGGCTACAGGTACGATCCCAGCTCCCCATTCCCCTCTGCAACCCACTCGATTCACATGGCAAATGTATTACTACCTGAATTCAAATATGAATGCAAAACACTCAGTCAAAAGATGAGCATTCATAGTGAAGAGTCTCGCTCACTGCAGGAAAAACTCATGCTGCGTTACGGTTTGCCTTTCTTTCACATTTTTATATAAACAGGGCCAGCGTGGCTAAGGGATTCAGAGAGTGAACGCACCACTTGGTAGTCACAGTAAACCATGACTGTCGTTTAGATGAATATAATCCTCTTAAAGGGTGGACAGTCCTGGGAGGACAGATGCATGGGAAAAACACCAGTTTTCCCTTCCACCTCTTTGATTACAAAGGCAATGTTAAACACTATTTTTCCTTTTATTTTCTTTTTGAGACACATAGTCTTCACAGAGCGTATGTTTTGCTCTAGAAAAGGATCCATCACGTATCTGATAATCACAAGCGCTTGATTTTGATTCCTTCAGGAACGTCAACTTCTGCCTGTGCTGAACCCAACTCCGCTTCCCCTGCAATCAGCAGTCACATTTACTTTTATCGGATCTCAGTTCGGCCTATTGCATTTTTATTAATGTTATTTACCGGTAGCACAGAAAATCCCCTACCTAGTAAATACATAGATATACAGACATTCATAAGAAATCCTTCCAGATCCTGCTACGTTTAGAGAACCAAAACTAAAACTTTTTAATCAGTTCCCATAGGACTGTTTCAAACAGTCTCGTCTCCAAAAAAAAATAAGAGCACAGGATCTCAAAATTATACTTAAATGTCAAAAAGACAGTTTTGTAGGTTCAAAAAGCAGCACGTTGCTCAGACACACAAGAAATGGGAACCTTTAAGGACTGAGGAGACCTAGCGTGACACTGCGCTCTGACAAAAAAGAAGCTTCTTGTTTGCTGCGCTCGTCTCTGCGTGGCTGCAGCGACTGATGGCAGCCAAAGGAAGAGAGAACAATTTGCCCACAGGACAGGAGATTAGAAGTCACAGTGGAAAAAGAAGAACAGTATTTGGGAAACTTACCTCTTCACTCCCTCCAACAGCAATGTAGGGCTGTCAGCGTGTGTCTGATGGGCAAATACTGACAAGAAAAAAAGAAGAGGGAGGAAGCGAAACACACTTTCGCAACTTCTCTGCCTGAAAATGGAACCAATTTTTTTTGAAGAACCTCATGTTTTAGGTTACTTCACCTTTAACCACTTTAAAAAAAGGACCAAACATCAAGACTGAAAGACATCATGTCTCTCTGCAGTTACATATTCAGATTTGATAGAAACACGAAATGTGAACAGCCAAACCCCAAATTATAAAAACACCTGAGGTGCAACTGCAGGCTGAGAAGTGACTATGAATAGTCAACTAAGGCCCTATGTTTCTCACAGGATTATAAAAAGTAAGCTGATTACAGATACAGACATTTTTGTAACCTTTCAAACTCAACACGGAATTTCAGATTTAACTACGTTCCTTCCCTTTATGTCCCAGCAGAAATAAAGACTTCAGAGGCTGAATTCTGCGCCTGACACCTGGGCGACCCCACAGCCTTCGGTTAGTCTGGGCCTCCTCCGACAACTGCAATTAATGAACGTTTCCATTACAGAAGCAGTAACAGAAGCTTGCAGTGTCTCCCACCGTTGCGGTATGACCACCACCCTGTTTCCCCGAGGAAAACAAGCCACACTTACAAAAAAGTGCTAGTTTGCCAGTGTAAGATGCCTCCACGCTACCCGCTTCTGCTGTCACAGCTGGGCAAGCCAGGGCTCAGACTTCTTTATAATCCCGATGACAAAGTTATGGCAGCAGAAGCCTGTAGTATAGGCTTTGTTTTTGCTGCCACTGTAAACAGATATGACACACAGGTACATTCCTGTTTTATTACAGGGTTTCGTTTTTAAACACACTTTCTCCAGAGCAGAACTGTTTTAAAATCACATTCCTAGTGAATTTAGCTGCCAATTCAGTTCAGCCCAGAGAATAAACCTTCAAGTGTGCACACAGCCTCAGTAACACTGAGAAAAAGAGCTGCTGACTACGCTTGCCAGCCACGGGTTTGCCTTCAACTGATGGCAAAGAAATTGGTATCACGGAGATAGCTGAGGCCTGGGGGAATATCTTCTCTGGTAGAAGAACGTTAAACATTTCTCCAGCAAGAACGGCTCTCAGGGCAGTCAACTCCATCTATCCAACAACCGTTTCAAATAAATACCTGGGTGACTCTGTGATTCAAACCCTGGAAGTCTGAATGGCAATTAAAGGGGAGGGTACTGTACCTGTTCCTTCTGGAGTTTTATCAGCATTACTAGGGACTGATGGTTTTTGAAGCCAGCTGGATGCCTCTATTTCCTGGTTGTGCTCATTTGTTACACACCTTACGCAACTCCTTTTTGATATGAGATGAATGCTATACAGCATCAAACTTTCTCATTTCATTTTGTGAGCATAACTTAACGAGATGCTTTAAAAACAAGATTCTGACTACAATCTTACGTGTCAGAATTGCACTGCTCAATACACTTTTCCAGACCCTGGGAGGCAAACAGCATGATCTGATCCCCTTCCTGCAGCGACCCTTTTTTCCTACAAAGAGGAAAGATGTGAACGCCAATGGTTTTGAAAAAAACTTGAGACTGTTGACTGAGTTACAGAGCTGCCCATCATGGGAACGTCAGTCTTCTGTCCTTATCACTATTTTTGGACGGCACCTGAGCTTGGAGTTGTTTTTCTGAGATTCTTGCTTTGTCCTGCACTGTTCTTTGAGTGTAAAAAAGAATGTAGGCCTGGGTTTTGCACACCTCCTCCACGCTACATACATTCAGTTTGGAGTCATTGCAGTGGACCCAAAAACCTAGGAATCAAAGTGAGAAAGCACATTAGTAAGGGAGGCATCATTCCATCTGAATGAATTTTGGAACTGTTCATAGGAAACATCCACAGAGAAAAAGGGCGATGTAAGAGAAAAGGCACCTCTATCTTTTCCCCTACAGATGCTTTGGAAAGGAGTTTCTAGTCTGGAAAACATTTTGATCATTTCTGTGCTGTTAGCAGAGTTTAGAAATACCAAATCATAATTTAACCAATTGTATATTATAGCCCAAAGGCTCAATTAGGAAAATAAAAATTCCCTGGAGACAGCCAATTTGTACTTCTTTCTCTACAAGTCAGAAGGCAGAGTCAATACTAATTCAGCTGCAGAAAGAGACTGCTGGAAATTCACAAAAACCCTGCGGATGTTATTCATGAATAGTTCCTGTCCAGTTTCAAAACACTTTCTGTTTATCTCATCATCCCAAGGATACTGAGAAAAGACACCCAGCTGGAGCAGCTCCACGTAGTTACACTGCAGGAGAAAATGGAGCATTCATGCTGTTAACAGCAAGCAATAAAAGGCATCCCAAAGGACCGCAAAGCAAAGAGCAGCAATCTGTGGCTTTATGGAAAAAAAAAAATAAAGAAAGCATGCTACTAGCAATACATTCTGGGAAACAAGTACGAATTTCAGGAAACTTGATTCTGAACAACTTTGATCATAAAGCTTTACAAAGCAGTACGTCTATGGAATAAAACATGAGTTTCTTGAATTTGTTTCCCCTGTAATAAGGTACACGCACCTCCCTCTGTGTTGTAGCAATATGCTGTGTAGTGTCCTGAGCCAAACCCTTTCCCGTGATGCATCACCACAGCGGAGAGGTCATAGACAAAGGTCTCTTTGTCAAGAGAGGAGAGAGAGTCCCTGCAGCAGTAAGGTTCCATGTTTAATACCTGGTCAAAGAGGACATGAACCCCAATCTTCTCACGGTGATTACGTTCAGACCACCTGCAAACACAAGGGCACGAATCAAAGACTCAGGATCCTGCTTCGACAGCGGTACAGGGCTGTGGGGAGATGCACACACAGGTAGCCACTGATGAACAACTCTGAAGAGCTCTCCTTGCTAGGGTCAAGTAGGCGTCATATAATTTTTTCCTTCTGTTTTCACTCTAACATCTTTTGAATACAACTGATTCTGTCACTGATGCCCCTTGTTATTTGTGTTGTGGTTTAGGCTGGGCTGGACGCTAAACAAACGTCAAACCAGGACAATTTGCTAGGATATTGTTGAGATTTACAACAGCCAAACACAAAGAAAAGTCGAACATCTACAGTGACAGTCAAACAGTGTTTAAAATACTCCGTTATATAAACGTCACACACCTCAACTTTCCAAAAAAGACAGCAGGAAGTCACTTGCCTGACACCACGCAGTGTGTGTCCCACTCACCTGAATCGTTTAAGGTGCAGTCGGAGGACCTGAGGTAGTCTGTAGATCATTAACTGCTTTTTAGCTTCACTCAGAACAAGAGGTTTAGGAGAAGACTTTCGCCGTTTGCCTAGCAAAAAAAAAAAAATAAAATCAAGACAAAGATTTTTAGGATAGACTTAATCTTCAGAAGGGGAAGAGCACATTCACATGCACTCAGGACGGATGCGCAAGTAAACATTTCTTCACAGAGCAGGAAATTCTCTAGGATCAAAACTTGCACGTTTAAAAATACTTGAACTTTTTCACTTCTGTGAGGCTCATGATCACACAATCAGTTATCGCCTTCAAGCTGCTCATGCGGATATTTTGATCTCAGAAATACACCAGGAATACTAAGACAGAGCTAGTGCCAAAGACATCTAGGGCTGTAGCACTTTCAACAGGTGAACTACCGGCATACAAATAATACTATTTGACATTGTATTCTGTTAAAATACTACTTTGATCTGCTTATTATATCACTGAAGCTTGTAGTAGCAAGCTTCACTAGCTCAAGAATATTAATACAGGTCAGCAGAAAACACTTCCAGCAAGGTTCCACCTCTTGCAGGGGTTCTGCCTGCCCAAGAACGTAAAACAACTGCTGAACCGAAACTGGAGAAGAGGTAAAAAGGTTCCCCTCCCCAGGGATTACTCTTTCCAGGACACTGAACATACGACTATGCCAGAAGAAAGACAGGTGGCTTTTGGAGCTTCCAATAAGGAATGTACCTGTTAATTAGATTTCTGCACCTCACTGCACCAGTTCAGAACAGATGGGTTGCTCCTCCTCCATCACGTCTGACAAGCAGTGTCCCCAATAGTTTTTGGCACCTAGATGCAGGCTGGTTGCCTTTCCCTGACTTTTCTCAGCTGGTTAATGTTTCCTTAGCCATTTAACTCTGAAGTAAATGTTAAAATTCGAGCTTTCACAAAGAATCAAAGAAAACGGAGTTAAGACGAAGCTGTACTCATCCATATCGATGCTTTGTGAACATTATTTGTGAATCAGAATCTGTTCAAATTATATTTGGCTTCGTTTCAAGAACATCTAGTTAACGATTATTTCCTAACGCTTGGTGAAGATGTTTGGTAACAGACTTGCAAGTTGATATAGAACAGATCCCAACAAATATTTGCTATTTCAGCTGCTTAGTTGCAATGTAAGTCAAATTATTGTCATTTTCCTCCCAAGGGGATGAACATTTGCCATAAATACCTGCATGAAAAAAATTTCAAATCCAGCTTATCAGAGTAGCTGAGCTGCATGATTATACACAAGGCTAAAATTATTTTCAGGCATGTAATGACCTTACACTCAGACCTACTACAGGAAAGAAGAAGTCATCTTCTAGCTGAGTGCAGCAAAACATGTGCATTCATATAACAGGTAATACATTAACCTGAGACTCCCAGAATAATATCAGTTCATTGCTCCTTGACAAAATGCCTACACAAAGATGGAAACTCTAACTTGGCAGCAGACTTTGAGAACTCTGCATTTGTGATTTCTGGCTAAAGGGTTCAATCAAGAACAAGCAGCATATAGATGACTTGTTATAAAAGCTTTCCTGCCCTGCAGAGATGAGCAAGCCATAGGGGATAAGGTTCCTTTTTTTATCTCTAAAACCAACCCCTTCCTTCCCCCAAAAATTCTTGAAGTTGCCTTCTGCTCCAATGTGAGCTGTGAGAGCAGTTCTGAACAGGGTCGTATTAAACCCTTAGCAAATTGTGCTGCTGAATGGCAGAGATGAGACAAAAATGACATATCAGATCCAAACTGGCGCCCAAAGAAGCAGAAGCCACCAAAAGGAGGAAACAAAACAGCAGGAGCAGTGAGGAAGAACACACTTTTCCTATACATATAGGCCACAATACATGTTTTCAGACACATGAAACACACATCAGAAACCTCTCACTCAGAAAAACAGACGGCGCCTCTAATTGCAAAGACAGCAGCGGGATCCGACTTACTGTTGCATTGGTCGCATGCGTAAATCCTCCCTTCCAGAGCTTCCGTCTCGGTGAACTTGGCCAACATTTCTGTCAGCATGCACTCTGTCTGGTTAACAGGGACGATGCCTTTCTCGATAGAGTGATAGCGCTCGGGGAATTCCAGGGAAAGATCCCAAAAGGGCTCAACAGTGTTGGATTTGTAGTTGCATGTTATGCAGGTGACCTGGGAATGAAATGTGTATACACAAATGAAGTTACATACGCCTGCAGACTGGCATTTACATTCACATCTAAAGAGCAAGTTTATGCCCCAAAGGCAGTGCAGTTTCACGACAACGAGATGATCTGTGAGTTAAGAGAAACACTGCTTATTTCCAGTCTGAAAGCTAAGTCTATCCTGAGCAAATAAACTATTTTCTCAATTGTCAAAAAAAGGAGACAATATTGACCTTTATGGGATTGACTTCCTCAGATAAACATCACTACAGGTACAATACAATTCACAGTTGGGTAACAAGTACTTTGGATCTGTTCTCTACTACAAAAAGTACACATTTGCATTTATCATGCAATCTTCCTTCCATAGTTTCTCTACTTTCCTTGCATATGTCGAAGTGTATAATTCCTTCAATGTTTCACCCGCTAACTATATAAAAACTATTCATGAATGGAGCATGAAAGAACACATTTCAGATGCACGTTTTCTTACGTCATCCCAGAGTATTATGAACAGCAGAAAAGTTTTCAATTAAACTCAGAGGCAGAAAGTGAAAACACAAGGAGGTAACAAAACCAGAAAGCAGGTCTGGTCAGACTGTTACTCTAAGAATCATCCACCAAAACCCAACTTCCAACCTTGCAGCTTCATCCACTGAAGGCACCAGTAACTTTAAGATGGATTCGTAGCCAGCAGTTGGAAGACTTATGTGTGTAGAGGGGTTTGACATTAAATACAGTACACGTACACAAGAGTTACATAAGTAGAATAAATAGCTCAGCAAGTTATTTATAGTGTATCACGGTAGCAGATAAATTAAACTCATCTGTGAACGTCTTCACACTGTTAACAGAGACCTGCCACTGAATCTAGAGCACACACCACCTTCCAGTGTCAAGAGACAACCAAACAAAGAGCTTTTAGTTAAGAAGTCCACAAGAAGTTCATGCACTGCAGAGTTGATTCAAATGAACCATGACTTCAAGCACCCTTTCCTTGAAAAGCCAAAAGCTTTAACTCGAAAAATACACCTTTTAATCTTTAACGTGCACGTAAGTTCTTATGAGTGGTAAGCTTAATAAGACTGGCACGGAGAAGGACAATATAAATAGTAATGAGAATGCACACATATAATACGCTCCGTGGTCTGATCTTGCAAACCCTTGAGTGTCAAGTTATGGACGTTTCGTTTCTCCTGGAAAGCAAAGGTAGTTGAGGACTTTCAAAACACACTGGGCTCTCAGGGTCTGCCTTGTCGGGAATAATATGTTTCAGACAAGGGAACAGCACAGGAATAAGAGACCGAGCACCATGACAGGCACTTTCAGCTCCTACAGAAACACATGTTAAGCATGCTCAGTATCTGTAGATGATTTTCGAATGCCTGCAAAAAAACCAATTTATGATCACAGACAGTTTATTCTTTATAGCACCAGATGACTGCCCTCTCTGTCCTTTACCATATTCTTTCTGGCCACAGAAACAAACCCAGGGAGGGACAAAATAAATTACAAAGACACTTTAAAAACACAGTAAAAACTCGTGCAGATTTCATTCTGAAGTGGCAACTGAATTTACAATACACATGAGAAGTATTGAAAATGCTGACAACCTGCACAGCAACCCAAAAGATTTCTTTCTCAGGAGGCACTCCTAAGCAACTCCTCTTGTGTATCTGGTGGCTCCTCAAGAAACAAGAGCCTTTGCTCCTTGGTGTGAACGGCTCCAACTGATTTCTGTGCCAAAAGCAGATGCGTACCTGACTAAGCAACTGCCCGTGAAAGATGGTGTTCACCACCTTCAGGACCTGCTTGGTGAGCTTTCTCTGGGAGAAAGGGATGAGGATCCTGCGCTTCGTTCCTTCCGACTCCAGCTCTTGCTGTACTTTATCCAACAACTCGCAGAGAAATTCCTGAGCGTCCTGCTGATCGTACCCTCGAAACGCTGGGATCAGACTCCACACAGAGTGCAGCATGGCGAAGGGGGACACCAGCGCCCACTTGCCAGACCACATCACTCTGAAGAGGGTGTGCAATTCGTGACAGAGGGAGATGTGCTTTGAACTCGGTTCCTTGGGCTGTATTAGTTCTAAACTCCTGCTTATTGAGGAGCCACCATTTAAGCCAGCTGGCAAGCTCTGTGTGCCATATGATCCCACTTTGTCAGTCTTTCCTGACTCATTAGCAGCAGACCCATTTGCCAATTTGCCAGGCACCCTAGACTTCCCATTCACAGTTTTGGCTAAGAGTTCTTCTGTTTCACAGAGATCAAGTGTCAAAAAACATTCTCTAAATTTCTGGAGGTGACTTAGCACTTGCAGAATAGAATTCATATAACATGTGTTTCCCAGGTTCCTTAGACCCGTTACCCCGGGAGTCATCAGAGGCTTACGCCGGATGGAATAAAACTGTTTGAATCTGCTGCTCTGCATCTGCCTTGAGGTAGGGGAAGCGGCCGCCACCTCCCTGAATTTCCTTGGAATCAAGTTCTCTCTGTGCACGTGAGACAACAGCCTTGCGCTCTTCCGTGGAGGAGTGTTTGCCAGCTCCTCCAGGAGCTGTCTTTTCATCTCCTGCCGCCGCTGCCTAGCTGCCTCCTTCTTTTTCTCCAACTCCTCCATTTGTTTCTTTTGTTTTAATTTTAGCTGGCCTCTAGAGCTCTTATCAAACCAGGTCCGCAATGCCTTCGCAAGCAAGGACTGGCGCCTGTGCCAGAGAGCTGTAAGCATCTGAGGTTGTCCCTGAGGGCTCCTTTGATGGCTGCACATGTCCTCTCCCAAAGCCATTGATCGCAATGTCCTGCCACTTCTTGTTGACGGATCATGTTTTTGACTTTTAATTGCTGACAGAGAACTTCTCAGCAATTTCAAATCACCCTCTGGGTTATCATTCAAGACATAATCTTCACAAAGGTAACAAAAGACATACAGATCATTAACTTCCATTGCCAACGGATGCCTGGTTTCTTCAAAGTGTTTAAGTGCATGCTCCTCGATGTACCTCCCACAGGCTACGTGGGAGCACTTCAGACAAGCCCAGATTGATTCAGTTGTCTGGCAGTCCACGCAGTGCCACTTCTGGGGGTTCAGGATAGAGTGGTCCTGGGCGAGTCGTAGTCGCCCAACATGTTTGCATCTATCCATGTCTTACAGAAGTCTTCGCTGCTTTGACCTTGGAAGGCAAAAAAAGAGAGGAAAGTATCTTAGAGCCACTATACATATTTAAAATGGTCTCTTTTGTACCTATAAAAGTACAGATGTCGTGTCTTGTCAATCCCAACTGTCGTTTTCCTTCAGCCGACTACATTATTTCTGCGTGCAGTTTTTTTTAAAAGCGGTTTTTAGTACCAGCAAAAGATACTGGATTGACAAGGTCTACAGAATAAAACTGTCTATCTGTCTACTAAGGACAGCCCAGACAGCTGCCAGCATGCCTTACCCAACCTGAATGGCTCGCTTCCAAGGAGAAAAAGATTAATTCAGTCCACACACACACGTTTGATCTTTAGCTGCCCTCTTGAAATTGATACATACAAAATGAATTTGGAATTGGAATGCATGTCATCGGGAACTAGACTGAGGTTACCAACTTCTTGCAGAAGCCACAAAAATATCAGATAATTGTCATAGCCAGAACATTTGCAAGTCTGCAGGCTTTACATTCTAGCCTCGAATTCTCTGATTTCCCACAGCCTCCCAAACATTACAGTGTTTAAAAAAAATTAGTAGCAGAAAAAAAATGAAACGTGTAACACCACGTTATAGTAAGCCTGAAGGAACATCTGCATGTGTATATGTTTGCATGAGCACACATAAACAGAAAAAGCAACTGATTTGCTAAATTACTATGTTGTAAGTGAAGAGAAATCAAAGCAGGGATACTAGAACTAGAAGGCGTGAAAAGCTTTCACTCTATGTCCTTCATCCATATGCTTTGTAAAAGATACTCAGCCGTACAAAGAGCACAACTAAACCACCACATGCCAGCGCTGTGGTTTCTTTTGTACAGTCCCTCCAATGCTCCCATCCAAGTGAAAGAGACTGGGGCGCAGAAACAGCCCCCAGACCCACTGCTCACGCTACTCACGGAGTCATGTTTACACATCCTTTCCTCCGCCACGCAGCATCCAGGGCGCGGAACATCCCCATTTCAGCCAAAGGAGTCTTGGCGGTTCTTTGAGAATTTAATTACTACTTAAGTCTTCATTGTAAGGCAGCACAGCTTCAAAGCCCTAGAGAGAGAATATTCTTGTGATGCACATAAACAAAGTAAGAACGCTGGCAGGGTTGCTTTTGAACACGATTAATCCTCTCAGTGCAAGAGCTGCTGCAGAGAACACATTTATTACAGAGAACAGAATTATCTGGAAGTCAAAGCATGAATGCGCCTAGGAACCCACATACTTAGATGTTAAGAAACGTCACATGGAAGAGGCACTCTGGAATTTCATTTTTCTGCTTTCATTTTCTGATAATCTATAAATCTGCTGATCACATGTAGCCTCTTCATCACAAGTCTTTTGTAGTGGATGACCCAACATATGGCAGAGAAAAAAAATATCTGAGTAAAAAAACACGGAGCAAAAACGTGCACCTCCTGTGATCACTTCAATTTTGGCTGCTTCGGTAACTTGGTGAAAGAAGGGGGGAGGAGATGGGGAAAAAGAAAAAAAAATATCTGTCCTGAATTAAATTTCATTTCTAGATGATTTTTCAAACAATAAAAACCAAGTAATGAATAGTTGTCAAGTGTGAACTGCAACAAAATAAGAATTACAGAGGAAAGAAAAATAGGAAAAACCTGCATTTTGCCAAAGGCAGAAAAGACTGTAAAAACGTATCTGTTGCAATATCCAAGAAAGACTAAATTAACTTGCTTACGCATCTACGACTACAGTACTTGCAATACAACACGAAGTAGTGATAGGTGGGACAGCTGTAATAGGCACAAAGTGGTTACAGATCTCACAGAGAGTGTCAGGTCTGGCATACAGAATATTTAGTTAAAAAAAATCATTTTACGAGGGGCAAAGTTTAACATAATGAAGACCACAGCATGCTTTCCCAAAGCTTTAGGACAGGTATTGAACAGTTGCCTCGATTGATATGCAGAAAACCTATCTGACCAGGCTAAGAAAACATATTTTTAGTGGCCCCCAAATTATGCAGATTTACTTTAATTACTATCTTTTCGCAGTGACATCGCTGCTAAAGATGGAATCTGTTAAAAGAAAAATCAAAGCTCTTCTGTTCTTTAACTCTTCTCGACTCCACATTAAAGCACAAGTGGCCACTTCAGCATTCATCTCCACAAAGTGATTCTGCGTTTTCTAAATAACCATTTCAGTCATTTATTTAAAATGGTTCAAAAATCTGCTCCACCTCTCCTTTGGGCCATGTTCATTCACTCACAAATCCTAGGATCTGGAAAGACACTTTTGGAAATCCTGCATTAAACAAAGGACTGATTTAGTTTCCTCCTTCCAAGTTGGAAACATCCCTTCCCACCTTCCTCTCGCCTTCATCCCTGACCTTTTTTCCCCCCCGCTCTTTCTTCTTTTTTTTTCTGCTCAGGTCGTGATAGAAAATTGCGGAATAATCCCGTCTAGCCTTGGTAAGACCAAGTGGCATAGATTCCAGCTTGAAAGAGTATAGACACTATGGTAACATTGACAGCCTTCATTTACATAAAAGAATACTAATTATGTTGTATCATCAACATCTGTGATTCTGCTCACTGCCATATGCGACAGTGTTGGGAATTTAACCCTTGAGTCTCGCCAGCACAGCCAAGATTTGTACCGTGTAACAAAAACCGGGCCTTATACATACAATTTTCTAGAGAATGATTAAACAGCCGCCAAGCGCCGTCGCTCCCCAGCTCTGCAAGGACTCGGGACACAATATTTTCAAAGAGCACTGAAATTATCTTCAATTTCCAAGGAAAAAGAAACAATGCTGACATGTTGCTAGTTTCAGCTGGGTAACAGGCTACAAGGAAATCAATCACACACCAGATACAGTGCATTAAAGAATCATGTTTAACAATGAAGTAGGCTGTCAGTATATAAATTACAAGCCTTTTGTCAACTGCTTTTGCTTTTCCTGTGTGGGCCAGCAAGATTTCCTGTTTGAAAAAGGAAAGAGAATTTAACAACGCTGGCCAGTTAACAAAGCAGCTCTGTTACACCTTAATTCAGTAATTCCCAGCACAAAAGCATCTTTGATACCGCATGCGATATTCCCCACCTGTTTCTCTTTAGGTATCTATGGATACTTCCCTTGCAAATCTGAGCCCTAATACCATATATGTTCGGCTGCTCTGCAAATTAGGAATAAATGGTGTTTATTTAACCCAAACTGCTCAAATAATATGACTTTTCAACTTCCTCAAATGAGATCTGCTTTTCCTCGGTGTGGTTTTGGTGTCCAAGCTGCCTGCAAAGCATCTTCCTGGCTGTGCAGCCCCTGCCATGCACCACGCTTTGGGATTTCTCCAATTAAACACGCCTGTTACCGACTCACATTTTTGACCCCTTTCCATGAAAAAAAAAAAAAAAAACCCACCAAAAAAATTGGCGCTCTCACATTGCACAACACATGTACTAAAGGCAGCTGGAGCGCCTGCAGGTTCAGCTCCGCCATCCCACACGCAAACAGACTATTAAATAAGCCACTGAAAGACACGCACAGGACTAAGAACAAAATTTGTTCCTCTCTTTTCCATAAGTAAACAAATAGCTTGCCACAACCTACTAGCAAGAACAAAAAGAACACGCTAACAGGAGAAATTACAAAGCTCTGATTACAGGGAAACTCAAGGATGCGTCAGAACTTGTAACAGTCGCACAAGGGGAAAAACAAACCTTGTAAAGATCACAGAGCTGGAGCTACTTAAGATACTGCAACAACTGAGCACAAATTCATGCGGTTGATGTGACAGCCTAGGACAAGCCACAAGCAACAAAAGAGTTTAATGATGGAGAATTAACACCTTACATTTTAAGGTCTTGGAAACAACTCTTCTCTTGGCAATTACAGTATATCAGGTTTACTTGTTGGTTTTACAACTTTTTCCCATCAAGGTAGATCTCATTTAAAGAACTATCTATAAACTTGTCCTTTCTCATCTACTTCGATCTTTTCTTTTCCAGAGAAGGGGTGGGGGAAGGAAAAGAGGGGAGGAGGAACAATTTAATTGCTCTGCATGGAGAAGAGGTACCAGAAGAAGCGTGGAGCTGCACTGCAATACAACTAAAGGTGAGTTAAAACACAAATAAAATAATAGGAAATAAAAGGAAAATAGGGACACTAGTTTAGCCAGTAATGTTTTAGGGACAATTTGGAAAGTTCTCTCCTTGCAAATCACTTATAGTATTTAAACACTGGGTCAAACCCTACTTTCTTTTCCTGCATGGCTCATAATCCTGGAAAAACTTATGGCAAGATGCTCTAGCAGCTTCAAGAACCAAATGCAGCAGAAACAATTTGGCTCTTGACCCTAAAAGAGTGTTAAAATAAAACATATGACTTTATTATGTTTCTTTGTGCCATTGTTAGACATTTGGAAACTGATTAAAGACATCTGTACAGATCTGTTGACACTCGCTACTTTCTTTTTCTAAATAAATGTGCACAAAGCAGAAAGAAAAGGGGGAAAAAAAAAAGATCAGGAGAGATGCTAGATGTTTAGCCTTGGAAACTAGATGCATCCTTCATTTGTCTAAGAGTTGACTGCAGAACAAACAAGAGTCTTCAGTACTGCCACAAACTCCTTTAGCTGCAGTCTGGAAATCATCTTTAAGGACAGGTGGGAAGCTCAGACTTCATTCACTCATCCCTCTCCCGGGAGCAGCAAAAGTGAAACACAGCAGCATTTCACCAGTCCACTGGGAATTGGTACCGCATTAGATAAAGCACACTTGCCTTTTTTTTTTCCCCTTCTCATTTTGTTTTATAACAGCGTTAAGAAAAAAGTATCCTTTGATATTCTTGGTTTCCATCAAAACTACATATCCTACATGAATATACTGCGTTTGACCAAATAGGTTTAAAAATCTTGGATGCAAAAACCCAAGCACCTTCCACTCTCCCCCCTAATTAACAATTTTTTACTTGCAATTCCAGAGTAGAATTTCTAGCCTGCTGCAAATACTCAAAAATGCAAGTAAGGAGGTAAGAGGGATAATATATATATCTAAAAATTGCATACAACTACTCAAAAACTTTATTCCGCCAATTATTTTAACCTACCCATTTGTGAGGAACCAATTATTCAACCAGATGTCTAATGAAAACATGTAATCTGAGCTGCGCGGAAGATGGTGAAAAAAATTTCCTGCTCAAGACATTCGTGTTCCTCTGCTAGCAAGAGCCGCCCGTGTACGTACATACAGTAAAATCCTGGTTTTGCTTCTCAAAGCCACTAGCAGTGACGCTTTTTCAAACAGGAAAAACTTATGTAATTGACATTCCAATAGAGAAAAGGAATTGGTGTCACTACCATGTCACCTGAGAAAGTATCCTCTGTCCTTACAAAGCACAGTCCAGAACTGCTCACTCAGAAACCAGAGCAAGGAAAACAGCCAGGAAAACGTGCAAAAAGCTCTTTTTGCTTCTTTTTCTCCAAAGAGCCACCAGCTTGCCTGGACAGGAATGGGTTTCTCCCTTGACTCCTCTAGTTCGAACCCTGCTGGTTTTAGACTTTAAAATTGCATCTCCAAAGAATAACAATAGCCCTAAAGATTTTTTTTCAATTATTCTGAAAGCATATTTTCTTGAAAACTGTCAGCGTTATATCCTACAATTGCTGGATTCCCTCTATCCAGGATGACATACAATCAAGTTAAGTTACAGGCAAATTAACACAGCTGACAAAGAAAAAAAAAAAAAAAAGGAAAACACAGGAGGAAGAGTTACGGATGATTCAGGATTTGGTGTTTCTTCGAAAAGACAAGCAAAGCAATGAATTAAATAGCTACTGTGAATACACAGATAAACCACAATTTGAAAGACAGACAGACAAATAGACTTGAGCTGTGACAGCAGAAGTGGTCACTGATCCCACCTCCCTCCTGGCCAGCCTCGAGCATCAACCTCCTCACCCAGCCAGAGCACTGAAACACAGAAATCCCCCACCTGAACTCAAAGCTTACGGAATTCTCACACATCCCACCCGTGGGTGCCTGGAAGGCGGCTGTTGTCCTACAGGAGTCATGACAAGCCAAAGGACTTCGGCTGGTTTCAGTCATACAGGAGCTGGAGGACCCCACACCCCACCACCCTGTTCGACTCTGCAGCTATAATCACAAGGGAGCTTGACGGAAATGTGACTTTCCTGCCAACTTCCACAGCGAGTTCTATTTTATTAACTCCTTTAAGTTAATTATAAACTATGTCAATGTTAAACTGTTTCTGGGAGCTCACGCTGTGCTGTAAAAATTTGCTCTAGGCTCAAAGCCGGAATCTCGGGAATCAGTTTTCAAAGAAATATTCAGTCATTGAAAAAAAACAAAACAAACCCAACAAAAAACCCAAACCAACCCCAAAACCCCAAAAACCCCAAAGCGCTCAAAAGCATGAGGATTGAGAAAATCCTATTTCCTGCACTGGCATCCTCGGTGGGAGTAAATATGACTTCTGCAGGACTTCATTCTCTGAATCATCTTGTGAAGCTAAAGTTGGCGGATATTGGTCCATATCTGATTTTAGAGCACAACAAAGAGCACAGACACTATGATGTACTGAGTACGATTAGCTTCAAACATTTCATACTCCACAGCAAAAAGTATAAGGCTCCAGGGGGACCCAATTTGTCCTTAACACCAACCCACCCACAAAAACTGATCATCCTCCCTATGAAGTTCAGTTCACATCGTAGTTGTAGGGGGAGAACTGAGAGAAGAGAAGCATTTGCTTCATGTTTTACATCAGCTGACAGATGTAAATGTCTCAAACCTTCCCAATCAGAGATGTTTTTTTTATATATATATATATTTAAAAAAATAAAACACCATTTACAGCTACTATCTGTTAACAATCTAACCAAGTCAATCACACTAATCGCTAAAGCTGAATTCAGTGCTCAGGAAACGAAGCTCCAGGGAAGGAGCAAGGCTGAAAAAAAAATTCTCTTTTTCCTAAAACTCTGGAACTTTGAGTACTTTAGAAAAAAGTTTTAATGTCTCCAACACGGTTTTAAATATGACTGGCATACTTAAATCTAAGGCCTCACAAACTGAAATGTGCTTTTAACCCATCTATACTGATCAAAACCGAAAAGAATGCGAAATGGTCCCCATTCCAGACTAGTCAATGCCTGGAACAGATAAAATACTTATTCTGCCTTTTTTTGTGGTTACAGCTTACTGTGCTTGGTGAACTGGTTTAGCTATACTACCCAAAACAACCTTTCTGCAGATATAGGCTCTCTTTACCAAAGAGGCTTGCTGGCAAACTCTACGAAGTTAGAAAATACACCAAAATCCTTTTGTATGGTTAGAATAAATTTATGACTAAAACAAAAGACTTCACACTGCCTGCATCCTCAAAGAGCAATAATTCATACTTTATACAGGCCAACAAATAGTTGCAAATGTGCATGTGTCTTCTATCCACATTCCTTCCCAATAAAGATCCGCTTAAACTAGAGACAGTTCAGCATTCACTAGGAACGGATCTGGCAGTTCATGGTTTGAAAATAATCACGGAGAGGCAAAGAGAAGGTGAATTTCTTTGGTTCACAAAGTGTTCTAATACAGCCCTCCATAGAAACTACCTATTCTATTATTTACACTGCCATTCAAATTCTCCAGCCATACAAGTTTAAACTTGGAAGTTTTTAAAATTTAAAATATTTTAAAGATGAAATATGAATATTCTTATTAAACCAAACTCACGCTGTTTCTTGTGTAGGGCAAGACATGGATTAAAGTGACTAAAACCTCAGGCAATGCCCCCAGCTACCTGTATTTTCAATTTTCACCTTTTGAAATTAGCTTTAATAATAGCTTTTCAAGGTGTAATACAACCAATAATATTTATTCTTTAGGGTCACTGTAAGACAAACAAACAAAAAAGATACATGTCCTACAGTTCCCTGAAAATGTGGGAAGTTGCTATATAATGGCCCTGGATGTTAAAAAGCATTATTAAAATGCTATATACTTCTGGAAGTTAATGTTTCTTCATTTATTGCAACACATAAATTTCCCCCCTCCCCTTTCTTTTCATAGACTTCTGAGGGTTTATTTTCAGTTTGGCTTTTTGAAGTGTTAATAAGCTGGGAAACACGATATGGATATGCTGTTTAAAAGAGGCACTCACTTTACATTAAAACAATTCACAGTATTTTCCTCTAGCCCTAGTGAACCAGTCCAAAAGGGAAAGAGTCAATGCCGTAATTCCACTGGTACTTAACATCTGTAGAAGCCTGAAGCAATTATAGCAAATACATACAATTTGAATTATCAGAATCAAACATGAAAAAATGTTTTGCATTAGAACAATCTGAAAGTAGATGCTAACTGCCCAATATAAAGTAGTAACTTCACTTTATGAGTCAAGCAACCAGCTTTATAGAATTCATGAATTACCAAGAAATTCTATTTCCATAGTTGCGACACCACCAGTGTGTGACATAGTGTTTTAAAGTTTTCTACATATTTGACCCCAAACATTGCTCCTGAAACCCTCCCTGCCAGAGCAGATGCTAACAGAGCTTTAAGGGATGCAAAATCAGCAGCACCGACTCCAAGCCAACAGAACTACATTGATTTTCACCCTTTGGAAATTCAGTTTTTTACTCCCCGCCACCCTCAAACTGTCAAGATTCATACCAAAAACTGATGTCTTTTTGCTTCCTTTCACACTTACCACTGCCCAATTTGGCAAGTATTCAACTTTAGTGAGACTGCTCAAATGGATAGAGTACGTGCTTACGTATTCGGGGGTCAGGACCTGCGCACAAGCGAACAAGGCAGTTTAAGAATAATTAACAAGGTACAAGTTAAACAAAGCAAGCCATGTTATATTTCAACGTGGCCTAACAAAGCAGGAATAGAGGAGATAAACAGCCATTCTCTTGTGTCCCCACTTTCCCTACCTTATTATTCCTTTTAATCACAGCCTACTACAATGCAGCCAAAACCCTACATTTTTCAGAGTTCAGAAAGCATTCTTTCTTTTGACCATGATCTTTAAGCATTATTTTTCACATTCAGAGTTTATCACATTTATCCCCAACTGCCACATGAACAGTACATTCAGAGTTGAGGTTCGCAGCAATAGTTCAGACATTATATATTAAAAACACTAAAAACCACATGCTCGACCTTTGATAGGGAAAAATTCCACGCAATTTCCACCTGTCTTCACAATAACATCAATAAAATTAAACAGAACTTTCCGCTGCTGGCAAAGCACTTCATTAACAAGGTCAGAACCGGTTACATTTTGACCTATAGTACCTTGTTCCGTTCCCCCATCATTTGCAAAACTGCATTATTTTTCTATTAAAAGACAGGCAATTTTAATCAACCAAACCAAAGCCAAAGCCCTCCGTTGTACAGGTACGGGGTGAAGTTTCACGGCTCCGGCACATCAGAGAATCCTCTGGGTGCTGCTCACGCATGCAAACCCGACGGCTGCAGCAGAGATCAATTGAACAGCCCTGGTATTCAGCAGCAGACTAACAGCCTCTTCGAGAATCTCTTTGTGATAGACACAAAGACGGATTATACCAGAGAGTGAATACTTGGTAAGTTATGGGTAGTCCTCTGCCGTTCTTCCTCCCCCATTTTAATTCATATTCATCTTGGCAAAATCTTAGACAGACTATTAACTAATCTAAAACAACATCACAGCTGATACAACATATAAAGCAATCAGTCAAATGAACATGTCAGTGCCATCTACTGAAGCAATAAAGAACAAGACAACCCCAGCAGGCTGTGGCTTATTATCTTCACAGCCATAATGAATAGGCAAATAGTATTAAATATAAGTACAGTATTCCACGGTCACATTTTGCTATGTTTTAAGCATGAAAGGTGCCTTCGATACCTTTGAGGAGCAGAGATTACAACAAGACGAAAATAACGAAGGGTTTCGACACACCTCTCCATCATTTTCTTTTCCTTCCCTTGCCAATCAACTACCATTAGGTCTTTTAAAACCCCAAGCGAATGAAACAGAGCAGCAGCTAGAACATTTTCTACAGGTTTTAATAAATGCTGTTAACGGGTAAATGGAGGAAATCAGAGTGACCAATTTATCCAAATGAAGCAAGGACTTCTGATCTTTTATTTCGCTAAGCAACAAAACCCATAAAACAGCCCAAGATGCTGTATTTATTTGTATGGCACCCATAAGCATATTCACGTCCCTGTACGGGAGGGTGCTGCTAACGATCCGACCCAGCCTTCACTCGGACTGCTGGGCTCGGCCAAGGTCTTCTCCGTTTTCTTGTCAACAATGAATTAGACAGAGAGATTTACATGTCCTCTTGCTCTGCTCAACTGATGTAACTGTTTTGTGCTTGGAAAAAAAATCTATACCACAAACCCTCCTCTCCCTGGGCATGCAAAAGGGGACCAAAAGCAGCATTAATAAAACTAAGAAGTGTATTTTCAGTCTCAGCCTTCCCTACGCCCAGCTGACACACAAGGTTTGAGCCTCCGTTTTCTGGTACATAAGGAACAATTTCACTTGCTCAAATATACCTTCTTTTTTCCCCTTTCCTGACGGAATTATTCCTAATTTGCATATTATGAATCCTGTTCTGGCTGAAATCATTTTCTACAAATTACAGACGATATCCGAGTAATGCTTTGTCCTCACCACAACACAGCGACGTAACAGAACGAGGTAGGAAATGGGAACCCAATTTGCAAAATATCAGGTTGTTAATCTTCTTTAAGAACTGAAGATCAACTTGGGCCCCATTCTATAGCATCTGTTATTTTAATAAATTATCCTACTAAGAGGTTAGAGTTCATCACATCAATTTGTCTTGAGATGAAGTGACAAGGAAAGGAAAGAGGGAGAGGAGGATTTGGTTTTGACACCACGACATGGTGCCTCAAAAAGCTGTTCCTAAAACCTTCCAATTTTATAATAAACAGAATATTATCTTCCTTCTTCACTGACTCACTCATTTCCACAGTGTCCAGAACAGGAGGTTGGGCAGCCACGCTACCAAACTACCCTGAAAAGTTCAGAAAAAGAGCAGTGTAAATTTCAAAGCAGAATTTTTCAGTCTATTTTTGAAAAATACTCACTATTTTCACTCTCTAGCACGAATATTACATTTTCTCAAAATAAACTAACTCTTGTGAGAAGGATCTTCATCCTTGCTTTCATTCAGGTGAATTAACTATTCTTAGTTAAATAGATTTGCTTCTAGTCTTAGTCTGATGACAGATTAACTCATGACTGGTAGGATTATAGACTTACCTCTGGAACTAAATCACTTTTGAATCTGAGTTATAGCTATTAGTTCTTTAAAGCTTAGCTGAACGGCTTTTAGTACCTCCTTTGTATTTTTGAAAGAATGATTAAACATCATTAAATCCAAGCTAAGGGCTTTCTCACAACTCCAGTGAATAAACAGTTAGCTGAAGTAACTTTTTTTTTTCCCCCCCCCAAAAAAAGCAGAACAGGAGGGCTCTACATGGATTTTTTTTCAGAATAATTAATACTATTCTAAGCCTAGAATACTTGTCCTTAAAATTAAAACATGTTTTTCATGTTTGTGTGGTTTTTAAGCACCTAAAAAAACCTTTGTTCTCCACAGAGAGAAAAAGCTATCCTGATCAACCTGCTCCTTTGAATGCAGTGTGCCACTTCTCTTCCCGTTACATCTCTCCAGCTGCAGAAGACACGACTAATCCTACAGAGACAGAAAGCAAAGCTCTCCCGTACAGCAATCGGCTCTTGACTCCTCTCTACTGAGGACATCAAGCATACCTTTAAGCGTGCCTTGTTTTTACATGAAATATGAAATATTACAAATATGACACCAAAAAATTCCATGCCATCAGCAAGCAGAAGCAGCCACTAAGCAGGTATCTAAAGTCACCCTTTCAACCTCCTCCTCCTCCTGACATTCCTTTCGGCAGCATTAGTAAGGAAAGTGAGGAGCAGTCTTTCCCCATACTTTTGTATCTTGGCAGAGGATGGAGATCCATTTAATTAGAAGGGAGCCAGCTTGGTTCAACGAGCTGCCTTAATTCATTGCTTTTGCCTTCTATGTTTCCATAAGAGGAAGCATGGATGGGACGGTGAGGAGACAAAAAGTTTCCCCTCGGAAGCAAAAATAAAACTACCCTGTAACTACTGACGAAGGTCACTAGATGGAAAAGCTGGAGGCATCACTCCTGTAAGAGCGTGATACTGAAATTAAGTGGTTTAGTCGCACCCTGACAGCTACAGGCAGCAGATCTCCCAGGGCTCCAAGGCCAAGCACCCAAGCAGCGATCTACATCCCCATCAGACGATGGGGGTTTTCTTTCTCAGTAACACACAATCCACGTTTCCGTTAATTCACCATTAAGTATCCCTCTGGCTCATACTAAGCCAGCCGCAATCTCTGAATTAGAACATATCACTTTTCACTCTTCGTTAATGATTGGAAAACCCCTAAGCATCCAAAAGCGGATCGTGTTGTCCAGTTCTAGTGACACATCTATAGACAGACGCAGGCACACAAATATATAGACATACAATCTTTTTAAATCAATCCTTAGATGCCTCCCGCCACCCAGAAAGCCCACCAACTATTGTCAAGCATAAAAAACCCCACAGTGAACATAAATGCAAACCCCAATTAGTCAAAAAAGATGTTAGCTCCTCATTTGACTAAGTGACACAAATCTGCAGGCGCGGCAGGGGGGGCATTCATGCTGAACTGTATTCGCTGAAGTTTAGTGTATGAAAAAAATTACTCGTTCTGATAGACTACAGCTCGATATTTATGCAGATAATGCTCGAGCTAGAAGTCAGCCGCAAATCTCTATCATTTTCTTAATACACAAGGCACTTGTTATTCAGCTAGAACACATTTAATATGCAACATAATGTGAAATTCTAAACTGTCTAAAATTGGTGGGGAAAGTTAGCTTCAGCACCAGGCAAGAGACAAACCGGGTCCCATCACGCCAAAAGAAGGAAAGGATTTCATATAAAATCCAGTTTTGCTGTTTGAAGAAAAGGAAAGCACATTTGTCACAAACTTACTGGAACAGAGTTGGGCTTAGAGACACTGATTCCTTCCAGCCAAGCGGGGAACAAAGCTGGATCAGTACAGAAACACAAGCCAGCACTGACTGCCCTTCCTAGGATACTCTTTTAGTATTTCTAGCTAAAAGCTACTTATCACTTCATCTGCATCCCCACCTAGCCAGGCTTCAAAGACCCTCCTTCCGTACCGTTTCTTATTTAAAGTTCAAAAACCTCGAATTGTCTTCAGAGGCTTTTCATAGCATGAGAGAGGGGGACAGAATGTAATTATAGGACAGTATTTCTTAATCAAATCTAAGCCGCCCACTGAAAGTGAATGGGAAAATATGGTTGCAAGGCAATGCTTCTCAATCAAGTGGACGGATTTGCCTTTCAGAGTGAATAAGGGAATGGAGCTGTGGTCACCATTTCTTAATCAGCTCAGCTGATGTCCTATAGAAGGTCTCAATGGAAGAACACAGCTGTGGCCCATAACTCTTGACTTGATCTTCCATGGTTTGACTGAAAAGCCTGAAAAGAACATAAATGCACTAAAGCTTTTCTCCATTAAATTGGTTCTTTCAAAACCGCCACTGGCTTCACCCAGAGGGGGGAAAAAAAAGAAGATTCTTTTTCAGTACGCTTGGTTAGAGGTTGAGTGTAGAAGTTTTTGTGATATATACTACACACCGAAGTATACTATAATAGACCAAACTATTACTTTGTTTTAAAGACCAAGACGGAGCGTGTTACTTAGTAATTCCAACCTCCTGTAGGGATTCCTGTGTCTGAGTATGTGTGTTTTGCTTTGGCTAAAGCACCCTTTTGCATTTCAGTTAGCAAAGTTACAAAACACGAGAAAAAGCATCTCGTTAGTCAGGATTTTTTTTTGAAAGAGTACATTTGTCATGACTGACATGTTACACAAGATACATTTCAAATGCATTCATACTAACTTTGAGCTGTCAGATCCACGTATCCCAGTTTTCTGTCTTCATTTGAAAATGCGGCTGAATTACACAGCCAAGGCAGCGAGACAAGAAAGTGAGTGTGCGCACCGTGGGGAGGAAAAAAGCTTCTGGTTTTCAGATAGCTGCCTGGATTTTTCTTCTACTTTCTCAGTAAAGTTCTTAAGAGGACAGACTTCCCAGTGAATTACGTTATAATTACCTAATTAAAGGAACTTCTCTAGGGAGCCTTCTTTAAAAAAATCTCAAGGTATGCCCCAACAAGTTTGCCATTTTCTGAGAGATTTCATACTGATCTTTGTAATGTATTGGAGGTGTAACAGTTAATGTGCACTCGTTACCACCCAATAAGCAAAAAGCTAATTAACAACACTTAGCACAAAGCAGCCAAGTTTATTTTTTTCTACCTGTCTTATGTCCACTGAAGATACTAGCTCCCTTCTTAACACTGTTGCAAAAAGGGATTTTTTTTCCTTTCAAAACCAGCAGAACGCAGTGCAACAGAATGCGCATTTTAATTTGCATTTTCCTCAATACGCTATGATATGAATTACTGCAAATGTACAAATAATTAGCTCTAGACCACTTAGAAATTATTTCCCTACAACACTGGCAAAGGACAGGATCTCCACCTCCATTTTTACCTTCTCTCCCCTCACTCCCACTTTAATCTTTTTTGTTTCAGTGGCGTGTTATAGCTGCTCCGTGGCTCTGCGGACAGTTACGAGATGAAGCCTGCACGCTGGGGCTGTAATTCAATGGCTCGCAAGTCACATACGACTTAACAGCCTCGCATGAGCCATCTTTGATCTAAAGTCTAATAAAAACAAAAGTGAAGAGCGTTAGCATTGGTATACACGGAGATATGAAAAAACAACCGAGACTATAAATCGGATTTTAAAATGGTAGCGGTTTCTGTTAAACAATTTGTTGAATTTGCTTAGTACACTCCAAAGCAATGATTCGTTAAGGGTTTCACGCTAACGAGGATGGTCTTCCATTCACTGACCTTGAAGGGAGGGGGGACTTTTTTCTATACAACCTACCCGCATCAACTCAACAGCCTGTTCATTGTGGTGAAGTGTTTAGGAAAGGTGAAGTGTTTATACACTGAGTAATTAACAACAGGCTGCTGAGACAAGAACATCTCCCAAGGTTTCATTCCCCAAAGGAAAAAAAAAAAAAAAACACAACAACAAAACCAACCCTTGATGAAATATTCAAGGTGAAACCCACGAAGGTTGCTAAACAAAGTGAGAAACTTCCAGTGTTTCTCATCTGCTGGAGAAGATTCCTGCAGAAAATAAAGGATCGGGGGGATCTTTTGGAGGACGGCCCACCCTGCAGCTAAGAGTGAGCTGTCGCTAGAGCCACCTCGTCTTCCTTTTTCCCCATTCCATCCCAATTGCTGCGCCCAGTTACCATTTATCTTAGTATCTCTCTATTCATTTCTAATGAACGGTTTTAAAACAAAAACCTTAAGTTTTGTTTTGACTCAGAGCTGAGGTCAACTTCAGAAATGCTTTTACACTTCCCCAAAGCAAAAACTGCATGTGAAAGAATTCACACGTACCTTACAAGAGAGAAACTGAATTTCATAGTATTTCCATTTGTTAGCTAGTCTAAATCTATCCACTAACATTTTCCAAGGGCTGAGAAAACACTAAATTTCACTTTATGAGTTCCAGCAGAAGTTCTAAGAAATTTCACTATAAAAATAACTAACGAAAGAAAAAAAGAGGCCTATAAAAACAGGGTCTTAAAAGACGTATTCAGTAATTTATACCACCTTTGCCACTAGAAAAAGTGCTTCTTGTCACTTGTTCTTAGGTACTGAGACAAAACAATAACTACCTTTAAAAAAACCCAATTAACAAGTGAGTGAGTTTTAACAGTGAAGAAAACAACCTGCAACGTCCGATGTGGACAGAGAGCTGCAAACAAGCAATCACCAAGCCAAGGATTACGATTAGTCGCAAGAAATCCACTGCAGCAAGAAACTGCACTCAAGGCTTTCACACCCAGAAGCAGAGAAGCAATACACCCAGCTAAACGTGCCCCCTTTTTTTCCCCCCCGTCAGCAGCATTCCCATGATTAACAGTACAACACATGAAAGATAGATGCTTTGCTGTTTCCCTTCGAGTTTACCAATCCAAATACTAATCAGCCCAAGCGCTGTTTCATTTTGCAAGCCGCAGCACATGAGGCTTATTCACAATTTCTCCATTCTTACAGGCCTCCAGCACGTCTTGTCAACCACAGGGCTTTGTACCCCATGCAATCTGAAATCTACGCAGGAACTGCGGTGACAGATTCTTTACTAATGATCTTTGGACCCCAAACAGCTAAATAAATCCCCAGTTTTGACTTAGTAGCTGTAACACTCCATAAACCGTTGCATATGCGACCATTGTTAAGCCCTGCTCCTGAATAAGCAAAATTCTTTGTAACAAACAGAACTTGCACAAGACCAAGAACTATTCTAGACCTGAAAAGCTGCCAACTTCAAAACGCCCTTTTTACTTTAAATCAGCTTATATTAATAGGAAGAATGATTAGGGGAAAAATAAACAAGCGTTTACCATTTGCAGCCTTGTGTCTGAAAGCACGCCTAGCTCAGAGACATCAAATGCTACTCATGTTTGGCACATAATTTTCAAATATTTGCACCTAGAATATTTTCAAAGCGATTAAAAACCACACTGAATGCTTTTGCTACTCCCCTCCGTTTTGTTTTTTTTTTTAAACCATACCAACTCATTCGAGGATGGTAAAACAACAGCCACCCCCACGTGTAGCTGCCAAAGGCAGAGCAGCAGAAATTCAGCACAAACCTTCTCACGTCCCAGCCGTGCATCGCCTTTTCTTGAGGAGCAGCTCAGATCTCCGCCAACAGCCCCTTTCCTCCCCCTCCCCGATACCTTATTTTTGCTTCCGGCCCCACCTCCCTATCATCCTTTTTAATCTGCTCCCTATTTTTTCGCCTTGCCTTCACACGAGAACAGCTGACGCTACTTCAGGAGAAGCTCCCACTGAAGTCAATCAGAGTTTTGCCTGGGCTGAGGAACCAGCAGCGCCCATCGTATCTTTCCCCACGCACTCCTCAGGTTCCAGCCAACATCTTCTCCGAACCAGCAGTATATAAAAGAACCAAATCCTGCAACATTTCGCACCGATGAGCTCAGCAACTTCCAGAGCTCTTTCCCTGATTAAAAGTACAAGTGTAGCTCTGAAAAGTAAAGACGCTTTCCCCCCCCTGCTATACATATTTCAAAATAACCGGGTGCTTTCACCACGTCTCTCGATATTCCCAGTATTCCCCCCCGACTGTACCTGGCGATCGGGAGCCGTCCTGACACTCAGCTCGCACCGCTTTTTCCTACGAACAATTACACGTAACACGATTAGCGGGCGCGTTTCCTAAAATTAGCAGCTTTTCTAAAATTGATTCCTGTCTGCCGGGGCTCACACGCGTAGGCAGCTATTTCTGAACATTCGC
>VWZL01003692.1:154031-182650 GCA_013396915.1 Stercorarius parasiticus
CCCAGCGCGAGACGCCCCAACGGCCGCCGGCCACGCCCACTCCCCGCCCATTGGCCGCCCGCCGCGCCCCGCCCCGCCCCGCCGTTGGCTGGAGAGCACGCCACACAGCGCTCGCGCCTTCCTCCACCCGCCCGACCCCGCTCCCCATTCAGCACCGCTGCTTACGCCAATTCCGTAGAGAGGAGCCTGGTGCTAATGGCGCGGCCGGCGCAACCGATGGACGTCGTTTGCGCAGTCTATGCCGCAGCAGAAAGAGTTCTGGCGCAGCTCACGAGCTCTGCGTAGCCGCTAGGGAGAGCTCTTCAATGGCTTACGGTCGCGTAGCAGGAGGGCAGCGCCGAGGGGCGGAGACTGCCCCGGCCCGGCCCCGCACGGTGACGTACCGGGCTTTGTGAATCGCAGGCTGAAGTTCGGTTGAGTCACAGAAGGGTAAATAAGGATGTTTCGGAGACAAAGAGACTCTTAAAGGGGCAGCGCGGGAGGTGGCGAGTTCCCGCTGGGCCCCTGAGGTGGCTGTGTGGGGTGGAAGATACCCCACGGGGCCCCAGAGGCGATGGGGGGACCCTGAGGTGACGAGCAGGTCCCCCCAACAATGCTTCTGAGGTGACAAGGTCGCTGAGGTGATAGGGAGGGGGCACCCCACAGGGCCCCTCAGGTGATGGGGGGCCTCTGAGGTGATGGGGACCTTGAGGTGACAGAGGTGGGCACCACATGGGGCACCTGAGGTGACAGGGGCGACCCCCTGAGGTGATGGGGATCCTGAGGTGATGGAGGTGGGCATCCCACGGGGCCAGACAGCACTGATGGCGCACAGACAAGGGCCCCGCAAGCTGCACTGGCCCTTGCCAGAGGTCCCTCGAAGGCCCTTAGGTCACACGCTCATCGCCACAGTGCAGGAACCATGAGGGGATGGAAACGTGTTTTGTCAGAGACAAAGGGACGTAAGCATTGAGGCCAGGGGAGAATCCTGTCCCCAGCAAGGGACAGCCACACTCAGGAGTCACCCGCACCCACTGGGATAACTCACGTTTTTGCAGCCTGCGGGAGGAACCAGCGGGGACGTGCCCGGGAGCGGCAAGTCCTGCTCTCTGGGCAGCACTGAGCCTGGGCAAAGCTGCAAGCAAGCAGTCACAGACCACGCCGCACTGATGACGCAAAGCACAGGTCAGCAGTGTCACAGACACAATTCCTCTGCACAGGGACAAAGTGTTCCCCTCCATCCTGTCCCAGTAAATTTTGAGGCAAAGCACTGCAATTTACTGCGACAGGTGGGAGCCTGCTTGCTTCTGCCACAGCACAAGGACACTCCACAGCCTTGGGGCCTCCTTGTGAGCTCCTTCACCAGCCAGCCTTCCCACAAATTCCACTTCCTGGGAGCTTTATTGTCCTTTCTCAACACCTTCCCTTTTTGACCAGTGCCTGCTCTGTTTTGAACCCATACCTGCATGGAAATCCAGTCACACACCTCTCAACTCTGTAACAGCTCCCCACTGCAATGAGCCCTCAGTCTGTAACGTCTGCTAAGAATTAAAACTGAAGATTAACGAGGCCCTTACGTCCTCACTCTCTTTGTAAAGCTTAGCAGGGTGCAGCTGCTATGTAAGTACTTCCTCATAAAAAATGCCACAGCACAAAACAGAACAAAAGCCCACAGTATCCCCAGGGCAGCAGCGAGACTTGGACTCTCTCTCTGCCACCAAAGCATTGGTGACCTTGGCAACATCACCCAGCCTCTACTTAGAGCTAGGAGTGGGAATGCTATAACGATGCAAGGGCGAGCCCCTCGTCCCCAAGATCCCCAGTCTCCTCTAAGTCAGACTTCAACTCACAGAAAGCAACACCACCGCCAGTGATTTCTGAGAGGTGCGGAAGCAGACAAAAGGATCCACAGCAGTACAGGACAACAGCTTGGCCACCTCTCCCTCTCGATCTTGCATTGTCTGAGAAAACACTGCAGAGCAACAGGAAAATAACCCTCCAGACCACGCTTTGACAGGCAAAATTAGGGTGGTTTTCAATTACACTGGCTCAATCCATTAACGTAGCACAATTGAAAGCCCCCTGAAGACTTGTTAAGATGCAGACTGGCATGTTCGAAGCCACGTTAACCTGCCATATTGACGATTGAAAACCAGTCATTTTGTTCATCAAGAAAGTAAAAAGCCACAGAGTAAAAGTAGCCCCTCATGTGGGGCAGCTGATCCCCTCGTTCACAGAATGCAGTTACAGCAAGACATATTTTTGCTAAGACATAACTATACACCCACAGAAACCTACTGACATCAATGGCTGTAATGGTGTAATTGAAGGCAGAACGTAGCTCAAGTGGTCCCATTCTATTACTCTAGGAACAGTACAATGTATTAATATGAGCACAGAAGTCCCCAGAGATTCCAGCAGGCACTTTATGTTTTTAAGACATGTGACCAAAGTTTTGACATCTCTGGTTACAGAATGCATCTTTTGGGAATTAATAAAGCATTAGCAACATTCAGCATGACTAATCTGGTCATTAGAAGTTTTTTTTTTTTTTTAACCTTAAGGCTTAATTAAAATGGGAAACGGGACAGAAATAACTATCCCTACAAAGACTACAGTTTGTTTTCATAAGTTTTCCCAGCCACACTTAACTACAACTACGTGGAATGACAGGAGGTCACATTCTCAGTGAATTTTCATCACTGAAAATTAACAGTCCCACTGAAGTCAGTGCACATGTCATGAACTTGAGCTAAGAATTGCATATATTCAGTATATTCAGCATGTTGGAATTTCTAACACGCTTATGGTACATTATGCCATTTATTAATGGCTCATTAACCAGATCTTTCTGGACTCAGTGCTGATTAGATTTATTAAATGCCCACACTAAAAGCTGTAGGCACTCTAACAGTTAATTAGGTTTACAGGTACAAATGATAATCACAAAGAAGTCATATCTAAATAACTAGTTCTCCCACCAGTCAGCAAATCAAGTAAAAAAACTTCCTGCTTCATAAGGAAAAATCTATTTAGGAGAAACCTATTTATGTTTTACTTGCTCTTCAGACTCTTCCAAGATACCATGCATTGGCAAAGAACCAACAATATTTTCTGCAAGACACACACTGCTTCTTCATGAGGAACCCTCTGTCCTTCTTGCAAATCTCCCTTCCTATAGCCATCCTTAGACCTTCTCTACACCCACCCCTTCTGTCCGCGACAGGCTGCAGAGCTGAAACCCTGCTACACACAGCCTTCCCAAGAACCGCGACGGAAGCTCAGCACAAAGGTTGGTGTCTGAATGAGGGTGTTTCTGCGTATTCTACGACCTAGCAGGGGGTGGAGCAGGGAGGAGAGAGGAAAAAATGACAGCTACAAGCCAGACAGGTACTGAACACGTAAAACCAAGGGGGACAGATAGCTCAAAAGGGATCTGATTTCCCTGGTTTTCCTGCTGTAAAAATAAATCACCACTAAAAAAAAAAAATAATAGTCCAGGGATATTGTATAGTTAAGTCTGATGATAAATTTTTGGCTCTTATTCCCCAAATCCTTCCTTACTCCATTAAATCTGCTGAAGTCACCAGGATTTCTCAAACAAGAAATGGTGTGCAGAAATACCACGTTTATTACCGACCTTTCAAAAGCTGAGATAAAGCGCTTGGTATTCTCTTTCAATGCATGAGAGGGCTCCTGCCAGGCTTATTTATTTATTTATCACGAGACTTCATCAGTATCATCTGAGAGGTAGGAGATTTTAATACTCCCATCAGATATAAAAGATGAAGGCAAGCTAAGAACATACCCATAATAGGAATGCAAGAATTCCTGTAGATTTTGCCACAGGGAAATAAGATTGTTTCAGGGGTATAAAGCTCTTGAACCAAATAAAAAATAAAACTCTGCTGAAGAATGTCTCCATGCAACAGAAAATTTCAAAAGCTGTAAATAAACAATACAAAACAGCACAACACTTGCTGTGCAGAAAGACTCCATCTCCTCACAAAATATAGCTTTTTATTTTGATGAAAAATAACAAGACACTTTCACAAGGATAGCTAAAAAAAAAAAATGTAAAAAACCCCTCTCATGTAGCTGTTTGCAGTTCAAGGAAACTGCCTTTGCACGCATTTGGCTGGCATTTCTCCTTTTCTCACCTTCTGCCGATGAACAGTAATCCCCTGCACGAAGCACTGTACAAAGAGCCATCAGAACCACGGGCCCAATCCCAGACACACTCAAATCCATGAAGGAGGACAACAAGAAATATGCACAGCATTCACAACCTTTGCTTTGAACCAGGGGAAAGTGATTGAGAAGGAAAAAAAACCTTGGGCTGCCTCCAGTGACGCTTTTTGGAGGGACTCCTGGTCCAGATGGGCAGGCAGAAAAGAGGATGTAGTCGCTCTAAACTGGGCTCTGGGGAGTCCTTTCATCTCATCCCCGCTACCGGCACCTGCTGCTGCTTGCGGATCTTGTTGAACAGCTCCATGTACTGAACCATGGTGTCCGCTGGGCTATAGATGCTGTCGTGCTTGGAGCCAAAGACTGACGGGATGCCAGGAGTGTGGTTCCCCATGAAGCTCTGCATGAACTCCATGAGCAGGTTCCAGCAGTCATTGGCTATCACGCAGGGGCAGTACTCCACCTGGCAACAGAAACCACAGCCCTGAAGCTGGCGGCAGGAGCAATAACCATGCAGGAGGCAACATGCTTTCCTCTCTCTGCCTCTCTAGAGAGAGAATGCTTGTCATAAAAACAGCTGAGAATATTTAGCATATAACAAGGATGGACAAATATAAATGAATAGGACATGCTGGGAACCTGTAAGCAATCCCTTCAAAAGGGAAGAGGAAGTAAAACGTACCCTGTGAGAGCACTGCTTTTATTAAATCCCCAATAGTGGAGGTCTTGGGACATTGGCTCAAATTAACTTTACCCCATCCAAAACCAAATTTAATTCCCACATGTTAGTAGGTCAATGACTCATGGCTGTGACATCTTTCATGATTGTACTGGAAAAAAGCCTTGGGACTTAAGGACTTGAAGCATTTAATATGAATCTGGTCCCAAATCAGGCGTAGCTCCTAACGCAAACCCTGAAAAAAACTACTAAACTGAAACAGAAGCAGCCAGACGGCCTGGCAAATCTGGTCCTGAACTCAGGCTTAGGTTAAAAAAAGCTTCTGTTTAACCCCAGGTCAATAGCAATGCTGACGCTACAACATCTGTGTTTACTGCAGTGAAGAAATAAGCCATTTCTCAATCCTCCTCCCTGCTGGCTAGGAACACCTGCCTGAGTAGACGCAGATTATTAATTGTATATCAGATAATAGGATTTGCATATTTAGGAAAGCATAAGCTCTGATTTGGAAGGACTTTTAAGCATCTAATTCTCAGCTATCTTCAAGACTGTTAGGCACCAATATATCTAGATGTCTGGGATCTGCCCTGCTCTATTTGCCCTTCCCATACCGGCGCAGCCCAGCTCTTTTTCCAAGATGCTTTTCAGCCCAGCTGAGGCTTGTCCGTGGCTTGTGAGCCTTCGATTCACGCTTGCACTCAGCCAAGCATCTTCCCAAATGCCTTCCTAGATCCCCCGATGCCCCTTTGTGTATGCTGACGGATCTCCCTTTAGAGTTTGCTTCAGCCCAGTCTCCCTCCTGTGAAATGCCTGTTGGGAGCTGGCAGCTGACACTCTCGAGCCTCATCAGCAGTCGTGGCACCAAATGGGAGCATGGAAGCGGTTTGATGGCAGGCTTCAAGCCCACAGTGCACCCCACGATACGGCAACCCAGGTCATGCCACGGGGTACGCTATGACTAATGCCTGCCAAAAGCTCCCTGGTGAGGAGAAGACCATCATCACACCATGTGAGCAGAACCTGTGGCAAGACGGCCTCGCTCTCCTGGGGCTGCATCTGTTCCACATGGAGAGAAAAAGCAAAACCCAAATCAGCATCAAATTAGCAGCTGAAGAGGCTGCTTTGTCCTCCTTGGTATGCTGATTAACCTGAAGCACGCTGCTAGTGCTGTGCACCAGGACTTTAAGCAGCTTTTTAGTTTGATGGCATCCCTTCAGGGTTTTGCTTACCCACACTTCAATGACAGGCTTTTCAGTAGCTGCAGCTGAGCCCCGAAGTACCTGCCTGAATTGAACCGTGTTATGAAAAGGAGATAAATACCCCACCTGCCACATACATGAATGCATCTAGTACAAACTACCAGCAACGAGCAATACAATCGAGAGACAGAAGGGACGGGGGATTTCTTGTCTAGCCTCCAACATGGGATTTCCCTGCCTGTAGTTGCATTTCATACCCTTCAAAGATGATTCTTACCTCCACAGATATCCCACGGGCGCTGGGCCCCATTGTAACTGTGCCCACCTTCACCAAGAAGTCACAGTACTGGTAGCGGGTGCCCCGGCTCTCTATCTTGTTTGCCTTGGCATTCTGGAAGAAGCCTTTCAACTTCACCATAAGGATATCAAAGTTGGCATCTGCTATGAGGCAGGGACCATTTTCAAAGAGAGCAAAGCAGCTGAGGGGATATTCAGAGTTGTGCATCACGTACATCAGCTTGCCTGTCTGCCCTGAAATAACAGCAATGGTATTTGGGCTGTAAAACCAACAGTCCTGCGCTTGCGTGGGCTTTAAAGAAGCATCTGGTTTTTCCTTTGTCCTCCTTCTTGCTTTAACTCCAGGGTCCTTGTATCGCTCATACGTGCTTTACGTTATCCAGCCATTCAGTGAATAAATTGTATTTTCTTCTTAAGATTTAAAGTTAAAGGGGGGAAAAAAAGTCTTCTGCAGCCGAAGGATAATACCAGCATGACTCAAGAGACCAGAGTGTGAGCTGGATGCGAGATCCCCAGTAGACTGAGGGGGTCAGCAAAAAGCACCCACCTCCCAACCCCGAATGTGGGGCTGGGCACCTGCCACGGTCACTGAGGAAGGCTAGGCTTTCCTTCTCCTCCCACCCACCCACCAGCCCTGCTGAGGGAGGATGTGCTGGGACACGCTCTGGAAAACAGGGTGTCTGAAGAGGACGTGCCTGGTTTGTACCACGCTTTAAAAATCACAGAATGGTTTGGGTTGGAAGGGACCTTAAAGACCACCCAGTGCCACCCCCTGCCCAGGGACACCTCCCACCAGACCAGGTTGCTCCAAGCCCCGTCCAGCCTGGCCTTGAACCCCTCCAGGGATGGGGCAGCCACAGCTTCTCTGGGCAACCTGGGCCAGGAGCTCACCACCCTCACAGCCAAGAATTTCTCCCTGAGATCTCATCTAAATCTCCCTCTTTCAGTGTAAAACCCTTCCCCCTCGTCCCATGGCTCCCCTCCCTGCTCCAGAGTCCCTCCCCAGCTTTCCTGGAGCCCCTTTAGGGACTGGAAGGTCTCCGCGGAGCCTTCTCTTCTCCAGGCTGAACCCCCCCAACTCTCTCAGCCTGTTCTCACAGTAGAAGGGCTCCAGCCCTCCCAGCACCTCCGGGGCCTCCTCTGGCCCCGCTCCAACAGCTCCGTATCCTTCTTGTGTTGAGGACCCCAATATAAAAGCTGGAAATAATTCATATTTATCCAAAACCCTTCCCATGGGTGTAGCCGCGCAAGTTCCAGCTGCAGAAAAAGGAGGGATTTGGGGCCCTCCCAGCACCTCCCCTGGACTCCGCTGGGTCCCCTTGTCCCCCCGAGCCACCCCCCACCGCCCGGCGGGCCGCAGAAGGGACGGCCCCGGCCCGGCTGAGCGCACCCCCGCCCCCCCCGGTGCCGACCTTGGCTGCCGATGGTGGAGGCGGCGGTGTGGTAGGTCTCACAGTCTACGCAGAACGTCCCCTGCTTCTCAGCCCCCAGCACCTCCAGCTTCCGCGTCAGGATCTCCACCGTCTGCTGCACGCTCTTCCCCTCCGCCACCGGCACCTGCGACACGCTGACAACCGCGGACGGACTCAGCGACCCACCAGCAGCCCGCCAGGCCCCGTCCCGAACCAGCCCCCCCCTCCCACCGCCATTACCAGGTCACCCCCATCGCTGCACCGGAAGCGCCGTACCGGAAGGGGCGAGGGCGACGTGACGCCGGAAGCGGCGTGACTGACGTGCCGCCGCCGGAAGGGGCGGGGTGCGGGCGCACGCGGGCCCGGTGGCGGCTGCTCTCCGCTCCGACATGCCCAAGGCCCGGCGGCCGCGGGGCTCCGGCCCCGGCCCCGCCTTACCGCTGGCCGAGCAGATCCTGCAGGAGGCGGCCCCGCGGCCCACGGTGCGGGGAAAGCGGCGCGGCGGCGGGGAGGAGGAGGAAGAGGAGGGTTATGTCGACGCCCGGTTGTCCCGGCGCATCCTGCAGCAGGCCCGGCGGCAGCAGGAGGAGCTAGAGGCCGAGCATGGCCCCGGCGCGCCCACCGCCCCCAAGCAGCGCAGCACAGCGCTGGGTGAGCCCCCGGTTCGCCCCCCCTTCGCCCTGCCCGGGGTCGAGGGGTGCCAGGCCCCGGGCTCAGCCAGCGCCACTACCCTGCAGGCCCGGCGCGGCGCGGCCCCGGCTCCGACTCGGAGGAGGATGAGGGTGAGGAGTGGCCCTCGCTGGAGAAGGCAGCGGCAGCAGGCGAGAGAGGGGAGTATTGCGGGGAGGTGGTGGTGGACCCCGAGGACGAGGCGGCCATCGAGATGTTCATGAACAAGAACCCGCCGCTGAGGTGAGGACCGAGGGGCTGGGACGGGGCAGTGGGTGCTGCCCCCTGACTCTGCCATGAAACAGACCCTGACCTGCCACCCTCGGTCCCCAGGCGCACGCTGGCTGACATCATCATGGAGAAGATCACAGAGAAGCAGACAGAGGTGGCGACAGCACTGTCAGAGATGTCAGGCTGCCCTGTGTCCCAGCTCGATCCCCGCGTCCTGGAGGTCTACAAGGGTGTCAGAGAGGTGAGGCCAAAGCTGCTCTGCCCTGGAGTCCCACGCTGAGCCCCGCAGCCTCGGCCTCTACCCCAATTGTCCCTCAGAATCCCCATCCTCACCCAGCGCAGGCCAGTCTGTGTGTTACCCACAGTTTGTTTAGTATTGGTCACTGAAGGACCTGGAGAGTTTCTGAGTGACAATTTCTTGAGCACCGTGCTGGGGCTGATCCTGGGACGGTCCTTTCTTAGGACCTGGGTGGTTCTTTCTTGCCAGAGATGCTGAGGGAGGGGATAACTTTCTCATGGTCATGAGACAAGTCCTGCAGCTCTGCTGTCAGTGCCCATATGTCACAGCCCAACGTTGTCCATGTCTTTTAAGGTGCTGTCCAAATACAGGAGCGGGAAACTCCCCAAGGCATTTAAAATCATTCCTGCCTTGTCCAACTGGGAGCAGATCCTCTACATCACAGAGCCGGAGACATGGACGGCAGCTGCCATGTATCAAGCCACCAGGTGAGATCATCTCTGGGAGATGCTGATGTGGGATTTTTTTTCTTTTTCTTTCCATAACCAGAATCAGATTTACAAAATACCTGCCTGTGTTCTCCTTTCTCCACACCTCGCTTTGTGCTTTGCTTTTCCCAGGATATTTTCATCCAACCTGAAAGAGAGGATGGCCCAGCGGTTCTACAACCTGGTGCTGCTGCCACGGGTCAGGGATGACATTGCCGAGTATAAGCGCCTCAATTTTCACCTCTACATGGCTTTGAAGAAGGCTCTGTTCAAGCCAGCGGCCTGGTTCAAAGGTAGGGACTCCCTGCAGGGCCGCCGTTCCTGCCTGGGAGCCTCTTGCCATCTGGAAGCTCAGCAGGGGCACCATTGCCTGGTGTGACAGGACACTGTCCCCTGCGTGGCATGGCCCTGGGGGCTCAGTGGGGAGGAAGAAATGTGAAGGAGAGGGAGGGGGTCCCCCTCGGTGGACAAGGCAGCTTCCAAACCCGCAGGGGCCTATTTGCAGTGTTCAGGGTGGAAGGGTGATGACTGCTGTAGGCTTACTCCGGTGCTGCCAGTGAGAGCTGGCAGAGATTTGGGTTCTTTTGGAGGTTGATGGCAGGTTGTGAATTGTCTCGGGTCTGATGTCAGTCTCGACTGGTAACCTGAGGTGGTTCAGGGCATTCAGGGCTAGTTGCATGGCAGGGAGATGCTGGAAGAGCTGTTATTTACTGGGATTGGATGTGTCCTGGGATAGAAGAGGCTGAGCCCCACGTCCTGCAGCTCTGCCTACTGCAGTTAAGACAGGCAGTGCCCGACTTTTCCTCCTCCGCAGGAATCCTCATCCCCCTGTGTGAGTCAGGGACCTGCACACTGCGGGAGGCCATCATCATCGGCAGCATCCTCACCAAGTGCTCCATCCCCGTCCTCCACTCCAGGTAACACCCTGGGAAGCTGTGGGGGGCAGAGGTTCTCGTCTAGGGACAGCGGTACAATGTCTTGGATCTCTCCCTTGGCCTGTTTGGCATCTCAGAGGGTGGAGGGGTTCACTCCGGGGTTGAGATTCAAGGCTCAGTGCTGGGTTTATCATCTTTGTGTCTCAGTGCCTGGTGCCCCGTGGCTCTTGCCTGGCCAAACCATGACACCTGCCCTCCCCTCAGTGCTCCCTCTGTCCCCGCAGTGCGGCCATGCTGAAGATTGCTGAAATGCAGTACAGCGGCGCCAACAGCATCTTCCTGCGGCTGCTCATCGATAAGAAGTATGCCCTGCCCTTCCGCGTGGTGGATGCTCTCGTCTTCCACTTCCTGGCCTTCCACACGGACCAGCGGGTCCTGCCGGTGCTGTGGCACCAGAGTTTCCTGGCCTTCGCCCAGCGCTACAAGGAGGACCTTTCCTCGGAGCAGAAGGAGGCTTTGCTCGAGCTGCTCAAGTTCCACAGCCATCCACAGATCTCACCGGAGATCCGGAGGGAGCTGGTGAACTCCAAGACACGGGATGTGGAGGGGCAGCAGCCTGTGGCCATGGAGTGTCAGGGAGTGTCAGGGAAAAGCTGCAGCCTGACCTGCTCCCAGGACGCTGCTGAGCACAGTTGGGAGCCTGGTGCATGAGTGAAGCCATGGGGAGGGGTGCGGAGCATCCATCCCGGGATCTTGCTGCTCTGAGCAGGCACTGGGGCAGGCTGTGCCCGTAGAGCCGGACTGTGCTCCCTGTGCTGCTTGTCACGGGGCAGGACAGCCCCTGTCCCAGCCGGGAACCTGATGCCACCAGCACCTGGGAGGGTTTGGCCTGTTCCTGTATTGGAAAATAAAAGCCGAGCTGAGTCCGTCAGTCGGGGGTGGTTCTGCAGCCTCTCTGTGGTCGCATCCATGCGTGGTCCTGCCCTGTCCCTGCCCCACCTTGTCCTGTCCCCAGCAGGTGGCAGAGCAAAGCCGCCAGCCCTGGGCTTCTCGCAGAGGTGCAGATTGAGCCTGCACTGCCGGTGCTGTTCCCAAATTGCAAAGGGAGACGGGAACCCCTGGGCACCCCCTCTTCCCTCCCAGTGCCCTGCTGGGGGCTGCTCTCTGCCCTGAGCAGCCCTTGGGCAGTCAGGCAAACAGAGGGTGGGTGGGCAGACCAGGCTGGGACCCCAAGACTGTTCCCACAGGCAAAAACNGTCACCAGCCAGGAGGGGGCTGTGGAGCGGGACATCACAGGGAGCATGTGTGTGGCTGCGGGCAGAGGCGAGAGCAAGAGCAGCCCAATAGTGTTGGGGGCAGAGGGGAAAGCCGTGGGGGGCAGCAGAGGGGAGGAGTCCTCCAGGGAGCCCCTCTCCTTGCAGGGCTGGCAGCCTTCGGCTCCCCCATCCCTCTACCTGCGCACCCTGTGGCCTGGGCCCTCCTTCCTACCCAGCACCATTGCCAGCCTCCCCACCACCACCCTGCCTCCAAAATGCCTGCCATCCCCCTTCCCCAGGGATTTTCCCCGAAACACTCACTTCCCCAGCTGCCTCTCTGGGTCTACCGCTGCTCAGCAAGGCTGGTGAAGCCCCAGGGACCACTGTCCTTGGCTGGCCATCAAGGCCACATGCCTGGCCTCCTCATGGCAACCTGCCCTCGCACACGTGCCACCTCTGCTGGAAAAACCAGCGGGGCCTTTCCTCCCGTGTCCCACGAGATGCTGCACTTACCCTGGGGAACTGCTGAGGGTGACGCTGCGATGCTGCAGGGTTTGCGCCTTGCTAATACCCAGTCTTGCTCCTGAAACCAGCACCAAGTCCTGCTGGTGCAGCCCGTGGAGAAAAGCCCCTGCAGCTTCCTACAGCGACTGGGGGCAGCTGCCTCCTGTCTTGGCTTCTCTCAAGAGCTGGTACCTTCTCCTGCGACAGCAGCGGGAGCAGAAGCCACACGAAGCGGAGCAGCACGCAAAGCCCGGCTGGTTGCACACCGCAGCGCTTTTTCCTTGGCTTCCTGATTTTATCTTCTTTCTTTAAAGAAACCAGAAGCCGATGATGGCGGGAGATAGCCCGGGCTTGCACAGCTCACCCAGCACGCTCTCGCCAGCCTGCAGCACCGCTGATCGGCGCGAGGGAGGCTTCAAAGCTGCCGGGGGCGTGAAGTCGCTGCTGTCTCTCCAGGCACCTTGCCCGCAGGAAGGTGTTCGGTTCCACCTTCACCCACCGCCACTCGTGAGCTGCCACAGGGCTCCGGCAAGCGCAATGCGTCCCTCGGCCGCTGCAGCATCTCCCCTCCAGCTCTGAGCTGGGTCAGAGCTGGCTGGCGGGGGCTCCCCCTTTCATCGCACTCTTGTGGCCCCGGGAAACACAGGGCTGGAGCCTCTGGGAGAAGCCCGAGGGGATCCCCCAGCTGGTGGGTCCCACCCCAGAGCGATTCGGGGCAGAGGCTGGAGCTGGGGGAAGGGGAGGCCGAGGTCTGCTCTGGAGCGGATCGCAAAGGGAAACCTTTGAGGCGTTCATACTTGTTTAAAATACTTTATTGCAACATCATACGGTCCTCTGATTCTCCCAGCAGCGGGACTCTTGCGTGGGAATACCAAACCAGTTTTCTCTTAAATTAAAACTCACTTACATATAAAAAAAAAAACTTTTTGTACAGACAGGCTCTGTGCACCCCCAGCTAGCAGGAGTCAGCAGCAGCTGGCTCTTCTTGCCAAATCAAGCTGGTGGAAAAACAGCAGCCCCATCTTTTTCCACCTGATAAGACTTTTGTTTCTAGTGGCATGCAAAAAGGGAGATTTCTGCCTCCTTTTCCACATCCCCCAGAGGAGGACAACAGCCACAGATCCATGTGTTCAGAGGTCACCAAACAGCAAAGTCTGCCTCTGGCTTCTCTCGGTTAATACAATCCTACTATTTAATGGTTTTCTCTTAGAAAAGCAGCATTATTTTTTTTTAAACGCCTTTTTATAAAAACTAACAGACAGGATCAACAACAACAATACAAAAATGCAATAGTCGCTTTTCAACTCAAGTGTGCAGCAAAGTTTCCACCCGATGAGGATGCAACTCGGACCCACGTGGATATTTATGCAACACAGCCCCCTCCTGAACGTGATCCGAGATCCCTGCCTTGGAGGAGTGAAGATGCATTTCAGACTATAGCAGCACATTCAAATGTATTTCTTAAAACCTAGGTCTGATGTCTAAGCTACCAAAAAACCCAACCAGCTTCCAAGTGAGAGTCTCCCGTTGCCCAGGGAGCCAGGGAAGGGGACGAAGGGTGAAGGCACTCTTTTGGAAGGAGAGGAGACCAGCGTCCAGGCCCCACACCAAGGAACTGCAAAGTCTTCCTCCCTCCCCATTTCCCAGCAGTTAACAATAAATTAAGCAGCCTCAGTGGGGCAGCGGGAAGCCAAGGGGATCGAGCCCAAACCTCACCCAGGAGGCTGCTCCCCAAGGCCAGGACTTCTCTTCTGCTGTCCACGCAGACAGGGAGCATGTCCCCCAAGCAAGCCGAAAACCCACAAATCCCAAATCTAACAGCAACAAGAAACAAGCCCCACGTTTCCCCCTCCAAGCAGAAGCAGCCACACCACCCCCCAGGAGCAACAGCGATCTGGCATGAAGCAATTGGGACCAAGGGGCCAACAAGCACCTGCTCCCTCCTCCCGGACACGCGGTTCTCTCTCATGAGCCACGCGGGCCCGTCACACCCCAGCCCAGGGAGGGAGACTGGGGGGGTTACAAGGGTTTTGGTCATGTAGGCAAGGGTGAGAGACTCACTATCCATGATTGATGACCCTCGCAGGGTTGGAAGTTGTCACAGTAAACACCCCCGAGGAGAAAGCAAAGAGCAGCCAGCAGGGCTACGAGTAACACGAACTGAGAAACGTTTTACAACTTCATTTTGGGTCCTGCTCTCCCTCCCCAGCAATTCTTGTGCCCTGCCACCATGAAAACGGTCGCTTCACCCCAGCCACCTGCAGCAGCGAACTCTGCCAGCCCGGCTGCCCGCTCCGACACACTAGCGTGGATCCTGCTCCGCACTCCCAGCGAGCGGAACACATCCTCAGCCGGCATCAGGTGGAGGGGGCTGACGGATGAGGAGGGGGGATGTAGCGACGTTCTGGTGTCCAGGGCGAGGTCCTGCTGCAGCGGGGCCGGGCGGCTCTCGGGAAGGGGAGGCTGGTCACAGGTTGATGTCCGTGACGTCTGTGGGCGTGCTGGTGGGTTGGCTGGCTGGGTACGCAGCAGTCTTGGCAGTGCTGTATTCCTGTTGGGTTTGGGACGCCTGTTTCAGACTCTCGGCTAAAGCTGCCTCAATCTGCTCCTGACAGGCTTTCAGGCAGTCCTGCGGGAGAGGCAGCGAGACAAGAGGCCTCAGTTCTCTGTCACTGAGAGGTGGGAGCCTTACAAATAGCTCTGAGCAGCTGCTGGGCTATGTCTCTGGCCCCCGGAGCATCTAAATGCACAAGACAAAGAAGCCATTCTCCAACAAGGGGCATCTCCATCTTGTCTGTGCATTAGGCCCCCTCCCCACACTCTGGTTGTCTTCTCCCCACCTCCCTGCTTGACCATGTTCTCGAGGTATAGATGTTGTGCCCAAAGCTTCCCAAAGCATCCAGGCTCGTGCCTGGACGCAGCGTGTGATTTCAGCATCATGGCAGTCAGCTGCCGCTGGCGACCGAGAGGGCAGAGCAGAACAGCTCTGTGCAGGCCAGTATCAGCTTTTACAATCAAGACCTCCCGGATCCGCAAGTGGTGGCCAGTGTGCAGCAGCGCGGGTGCACGCTTTGGAGCCCCACCTGCCTCCCGCAGGCCCTACATCCCAGGTCTCCCGTGATCCTGCCTCTCTGCGCTCACCCCCCCACTGCAGAGACGCTGTGTGCAGCTCTGCCTCCTCCCATCCCTGCCCACATCCCAGCCAGGACACGGGGAATCCCCCCTGGGTGTCCTGCCTGACGCACTCTCCATCACTTTGAGGATCTCAAAGGCAGCTGCACCCTCCCCTCCCACACCCAACAGCCACCGCAGCCACGTGCTCCCTACAACATTGTGCACCATCGATGCTGGGTCGTTATGAGAACGATGCTGTGACCACGCAGCTTCTCGTAAGGGTTTTACCCTCCTGCTCTCCCCCCGGGGAGCCCCGCATGACTCACCCGCACCTCCCCGGGGCCCAGGGAACCCAGCGCTGGGGACACACAAACAGGAAGGTGCAGAGGACTGCAAGCAGCGGCATATCGCTTGTAAGAAAAGCAAACCCCCCTCTGTTTTCTCCCCACACAAGCTGTAACAGAGGAGGAAACTCTTTGACACCAGAGCACCATGACGCACCAAGAGCTGCAGGAGGCATTGCCAACAGGCACAGCCCGGCCTGGCTCCTCCAACGCATCTCGGCTCTCACCAAGGAGCAAGAGGTGGCATTTTGCACCTTGCGGCCGGAGCCAAGCTGGACGCTACGGGGCCGTGAGCGCTCGCTGGATATTGTCACACACCGATATCTCTTACCAGGAATCCACCACCAGTTCTTAGAAACTGACAGAGGATGTGGCGAGCGAAAATATCAACGCCCACCTCCCCTTCCCCGTGCCGCTTCCCGTCAGCGCAGCCTCCAGCCCGCCTGCCCGCAGCCCCGGGGCGAGCTCGCTGCAGGGCCTCACGCCACGGCCAGCCCATCCCCGCAACCAGGCTCTCTGTCGGCAATTTTGGCAGAAATGTTAAAAGCCAGCTTGGCCACAGGCAGCCAGGCTCCTTTGCTGACTGGGAAAGCCTCAGGGGCTACCCGGGAGTCAGCCTGGCTTGCCCCAGCCTGCGTGCTCCCCGCTCCGAAGGGCAGTCATGCCATGGGGCTGTGGCTCAGATACCCAGTGGGGCTGGTTCTGCTCCATGTGGGATCAGGACTGGTCCAGAGCAGCTCCAAGTCACACCCAAAGCACTGGCACAGCCAGGAATGAGCCAGCCTCAGAGCAGCAGTGCAGCTCCCGCTGGCCGTGGAGCCAGCACAGCCCTGCACCATCGTCCCCCTCCACCCCCACAGACTCCCCGCACCCCCAGCACCTCAGCAGCTGTGGAAAGGGGATCACTCCTCCTGCCTGGGCAGGGGCTATTTGTGCAGCACCTCGCATCCAGGCAGGCTGTGGGGCAGAACTGATGCCCTCTCCGTGCTGAGGAGGGAGGGGACAGGCCAGAGGGGAGCAGAGGTCTGCTGGGCTCCATTTCGGCTCCCCTCCCGCGGCGGTGCCCTCCCTGCTTCCCACCTGTTCCCTCCACCAGCCCTGACCCAGAGCAGGTTTCAGCCCCTGCCCCATTCACCGCAGCAGCTTGAGAGCAGCTGGCTGCACTGATTCTCTTTAAAAAAGGCTCCAGCAAACAAACAAACAAAAAAAAAAGCAAAGCCGCACAAATAAATCAGGACACCCTCCTGCCCCGTCCCCTCCCTGCCTGGACAAAGCCTGGTTGCAGCCTCCCACCCGCTGTGGCATCGGCACCTCTTCCAATTCCCAGCACTGCTGTCAGGGGACTGTAACTAACCCCACGCCCGGCTGCCGGCATTAGCGCTCGGGCAGAAGAAAAGATCAAAAGGGGCCCCTGGCAGAAAAAAGGCTCCCGATTACCTTGCCGCACCAGGAGCGACCTGGAAACAGGGAGCCCAACAGGGCCCCCATTCCCCTTTCAAAGGGCAGTGGAGGGGCAGGCAGGCAGACAGCCCCCACCATCCCGATGTCCCCAGCAAAGCCACTAATGCCAGTATCCCAAAACGCTTTGTGCCCTCGGCCCCCTTTCCACTGAGTCTGGGCACCTGCAACCAGACACCAGCGGAGGTTAGCAGATGCTGAGCCCGGCTTCTCCCTCTGCCTCATCCCACCTTGTCAACCCGATCCCACCAACACCTGCCCGTGCGGGGAACAGACGCTCCCCTTTGTGCTGCTTTTCAAAGGCTCCCGAGCTCGCCCCTCTCGGCGCAGGCAGCGCTCAGTGGCCAGGAGCCAACTGCAGCCGTAGGACTGACCAAAGGTGCTGCATTTAGAGATGCTCACTCATCACTAGGCACTCCTCAAACCAAGGTCAGCATCATTATGAACAGCCTAATTTCCTCTCCCTCTAAGAAGAATGAGCAGCAGAAAGAGGAAGGGTTTCCACCACATACAGCAGCAAAACCGCTTTGCTGTTGCCCTGTGAACACTCACCACCTCCGTGCCAGTGATGCTGGCCAGCAGCTCGGTGATCGCCTCGCCGGTGAAATTGTTCACGGAGATGGTCAGGCCATGGATTGCTGCTCCAATACTGCCTGTCGCAATCATGGAGGGGGGGTACATGGCAAAAGTGTAGTCTACAGTCAGAACAGGGACACAAGGGGCAAAAAGAAGCAGCCGTTAGCAAGGATATGCATGATAATTTCTTGGGACTGCGATTTTCCTGGAAAACTAGAGAGGGTCAGACAGAGGGGTCTCTCCAGCTTAGCAGAGAGAAATGGGGGTGAAGTAACAAGAAACAAGCTGAGCATCAGAGCAGCAAACTTCATTAAGCCATTTCTCTGGGTCTGTCTCACCAAAAGAAGTCCTGAAGATGAAGTTGCTCTAGTGACTTAGAGCGAGACAGACAAAAGCTCAGATACAACCCTGCCTTCACCCTGGACACCCTCCCACAGTCACAGCCTGTGCAGCAAGAGAGGGTGGCACAGCAGCTTTGCTCTTTCCTGGAAACTTCCAGCCACTCACTAAGAGACCCCAGGACCACTATCCCACTTTGTCAGGGATAGAAAACATATCATTTAGCGGCTCCAGTTTGACCAGAAACCCTGGTATTCAGCTCCCCAGAAAGCCAGGGCATTGGAGACCAGCCCCAGGTTACCCAGCAAGCCTGACTCAAGGCCAGCCCACCCTCCCCAGCGTCCCAGCGGGTGGTTCCAACAGCAACAGGCTCCCACCTGTGGCACACAGGGCGATAAAGGTCTGTGCATGTTTCTTCACCAGCTCCATCTTGTCCTTAGGCAGCGGGAGGTGATGGAGGATGTGAGCCAAGAAATCATTTGCTATCACCGAGACCAGGTCCCATTTTAGCTTCTCCAGGACTAGAACTTCCCAATCCTGCAGAGTCAGACAAACAGACAGACAGTACGTTATTCAGTGGGGCTCGGACAGGCAGAAACACTCACCAGATTCAAGGGCAGATAGAGCCAACACTTGGAGAGGGGACAGCAGGACAGTACCAGCCATGAGACAGGGAAGAAAAGAGGGAATGTCCCTACTCTGCGACTATGGCACAAATCCAGCCTTGAGCTGTTGCAAAGCTGGGAGTAAAGATCAGAAGAGGAAGCGATAAATCTGGTTTCTTCTTTCCAAGGTGCAGTCGGATTAGCCTTTGATGCTCCTCTGTTTTGCAAGGTTGCTGCAACAGCCCACAGAGGAAAGAAAACAGAGCAAGGAGCAGTAGGGACACCATTCCCATATTCTTTCTCCACTCCCAAAAGGAGAGGCTGATGTCTGGGCTCCCAGGAACAATCCAGCTTGGGGCTAGCACCATTATGGCAAAGGGAACAGAGAAGCTCACCTCCCTGCGTGCCCCTCGGAGCTGGCCACTGCACTGACTCCCTCCTACAGTGGCTCTTCGGCCAGTGAACCGCAGGAGGCAACAGCCACTCTGCAGCCAGCCCCTCTGCACAACACATTGAAGGGAAGGTGGGGGAAACACAGCTGAGTTTTCAGGGCTGCACCCAGACAGCCCAAGCTCCTGTATGAGATCTTCAAACCCTGCAGAGCTCAGGGGCTCTGACTAGGTGCTGAGGTCTCCAGCCCAACAAACACTGGGCACGCAGACCCACGGGAGGTGGTCCCAGGCTGGGCACTAGCATTTTGGCAGAACCTCCCCTACTCATCACACCTCTTCTCTGCCAAGAGAGCCTCCATCATGCTCAGCAGAGCATCCCCAGCAGCCTCACAGGGGGATGAGGCACTAAACAGCCACAATATCACCCACTTCTCCCACTGACTTAGAAGCAACAGCTCACTGGTGCTTCCCAGTTACATGCCAGGTGGCTGCCAACGTCTCCGCCATTCCATGTTGTGGCGCTCTCTCTAAGCATCTAACGGAGATTTCTGTAATATCTTCTATGAGCCAGTCTCTGCACAATCTGCATGCTGGGGAACAGATGGTGGGAAGGCCGGGTGCCCCTCACAGATTTCAGCTGCAGCCTGGGCTGCTCCTCTCATCTGCTCAGCCTCTCGCAGGCTCTTCCAACTCCGGGCATTCGTCCTAACACCGACGGGGAAACCAAAGCACAGAGTGGCCACGGGCAAGCGCTTGGCAGACTCACCACCCAGCAAGACCTAGTGTTACCAGGTGGTACCACCATGGTGGTACCAAAGCACACATCCAGCAAAGCATAAGCAAGGGGAGCCCCACAATTAGAGTCTTAGCACAGAATTTGGGACCCCTGCATTCAGCTCCCCGCTTTGCCATCAATGTCAAGGTCTACGTGCCTTAGCCAGAGTAACAGCTGAATCAAACTCAAAGACCACATGCATACTGGTCTCAGTGGGCTGGACAGTTTTGATGTTACGCCTGGGTACGACCATGCCACAGACAGAGCAGTCTCAGGAGAGGTAAGAGCAGTGTCTTCCCAGGATCATTTCCCCTCCCATCCCAGCAGGAATGTCACAAACAGCCCACACCCAGCCATCCAAGCCTCTCTGCCGGTCCCAATTCCCCCACGTCCCGAGCCACAATGAAGATCTCCGGCCCCCAGTTTCTCTCATCCTCTGGATCAGCAGCAAATCTGGTTTCAGCAACAGGGTCCAGGTATGCCAGAAAGGCCACAGAAGATGTCCCCATGTCCCTCCTCCCCGCTAGCAGAGGGTGACAGTGGCCCTGCAGGCGTGCTAGGAAAGGAAAACACTCCGCTGGAGCTGAAGCTCCAGGTTTGGAAGGACAGAGCTGAACTGGGATCGGTATCGGGTATCTCCATTTCAGGACCTAGTCCTACCCAGCAGAATATCTATTCTTTTTCCAAGCAGTCTAGGATTACAAGGTCAACGTTGCCCACAGACATGCCAAAGGGCTGCCAGAACAGATGGATTTGAAGAAGTGAGATTTTTCATAAGGGCAGATCTTCATTTTCTCCCCCCCCGGCCTTTTTTTTTTTTTTTAAACCCACTCTTTCCCCTTACACAACAATACCAGTTTTAAGTTGCTTAAATGAGCAGCGTTGCTCAACCTGCTCCAAACCCCCCATGAGGCCAAATGCACCATTTGCTATTTCACAGCCTGCACTTTTCCAACCAGAAAGCCATGCTTTGCTAGCGCACACTTGCTAGTCTCCCATATGGATGGCCAGCCTGCCAGTCTTTCTATATTTTTAAGCCAAATTCACAGGATAAAAGCAAGAAAAAACCTAGCAATAAGCTCCAGAGCCCGAGGATCGCAGCACAGATCACCATGGGTACCTGGTTCAGCAGGGGGATTGGAACAGAGGTGAGAGATCAGTCTTGGGTAAAAGAAGTAAAGACAGGCAGTGCTGGCCAGTACTGCTACTGGTTGAACTGCAGCAACACAGCAAGGTGACACAGGGAAAGAGCCGCTGGAAATAGAGAGCTCTGTGTGTTGTCCCTACCTGTCACTTGTCTGCGACCCAGCAAGGGAGCAGGCTGTGAAAGGCGGCTGCTTGCTTGTGCATGAGCCCACTTTCTTGAGAAGGGGCACAGGACACTGCTGACACCTTCAGCAGTCGCTGCCCCGAGGGTGAGAGGCCGAGGCAGCTCCAGCCTGACTTCTCCACACGAGCAGGGAGCATAGCCCTTCTGCAGACCCAGGGAGAAGGTCAAAAGGATGACCTGGGGATTGGTGCTCACAAACCAAACCCAAAAGGGATCACTACACCCAAGAGGAGAGCTCCTGAGCACAGAGGGGATGCCAGCCCAGCATCATGTAGGCTCTTGCTCCTTACCTTTCTTCCCAGAGCTGCAAGTCAGCTACCAGGAGTCACCAGAGGCAGATGATGTCCACACTGGTGTGGGAGAGAGCCTGCCCCTGTTGCCTGTCCCATTTTGTCCTAAGAAAATCCAGCATGCAAGTCAGCTCAGCTGTGACACCTCACCTGGGAGAAGCTGGCTCCTGCCGCACCAGGACTGATCCACGATAGCAGCCTGTCTATTTGCAATGCAGAAAAGCAACTCTTTTCCAGTTAGTACACAGGTTCGTCGTCTTCTTAAAAACCTTGTTCTTACAAAAGGCCTGATCCCGAGACGCAGCCAGCACTCGAAATGCCAGCTGAAGGCGCCAGGCGCCAAGGACTGTCACCAGCTCACAGGATTTAGCTCAGGGAAGCTTCTCGCCTGCCAAACCACCCTGCTCCTCGCTTCACTCCTGCTAACCCTGGGGACTTCCCACTCTCAGAGCCAGCATGTCAGAATCTCTGAATCACTTTATCTGTGGAAGAAGTAGAACAAAAGGCTGCGAGAGATAGGCAAGCAGGTTTGCAACAGCAGCACCACTCAGTATAGCAAACATCCTTTTCCTGGCATTTTGTTTTGCACCTAATTTAATCAGTCTCTGCCTGGCTAATGAAAGAGAGGAAGAAAGTGGAAAATGTTCCTTTGTTTCTCCAGCTTGTGGAGCCCACCCTCCTTGTGGAAGGGCTGCAAGCTGCCAGTGCTGCCCACCGAACATCCCATAGCCAGGAATGCAACAGGTTCCCCTTCTGCAAGATCCCCCCCAGGCCAGAGCTCCCCACGCTTGGCCAGCATCTATAGGGGTGGAAATTGCACAGCAGCTGAGCTTCCCCTCTGCAAGCTTGCTCCCTTGATCTCTCCTGGCTGCATCCCACAAAAAAAAAAAAAAGGGAAAAAAAAAATAAGGAAGGAAAGTAGCAACCATTTCCCATTGCCTCCCCTGCTCTGACAAGATGATCTCAGAGCACAGTCCGGTTGCAGTAAAACAGCCTCAAGCCCCTGGTTGCTGCCTCTGCACCCTCTCACTGAGACAGACCTAAGTCACAAGCAGAGACTGTTTTACTCAATTTACAGCTCTGCAAACGCAGACTAGGATGTGACAGTCACACTGGCTTCTCTCCTTTTCATGTAGTGACAGTCACTGTACATCAAGCTCTACCCTCAGCAACACCCACACACCTGCTATGCCTACAAGGAGTGTGTAAACCTTGCTGGCAAGGCTGCACAGGGAGCAGAGAGCCCAGCTCCTCTCTGTAGCAGCCCTGTCTGCAGGAGAAAAGGAAGTTGCGCTCCATGTTGTCACTCAAGTTGATAAGGTGCCATCTGACATTATCACAGACTTGATGAGACACCAGCAAAGCGGGAGCGGGCTGCACTCTGTTGTGCTCATGAGCTGACTCAAAAGGAGGATGGAAAGAGCTGCTGATGTTGCTGCTGGCCACCCACCCTACCCAGCAGCTGAGACACAGCTACAGAAATGAGCAGCCATGAAAGTCCATTTGCAAATAGGAAATCTGGGGCAAACGTTTGTTTCCACCCCCTGACCAGAGCTCAAGGCTGGATGTCAAGGGTAAAGGTGCCAACTTCAGATGCAGAAACGGTCACATCTATCCGACCCATGCAACAAGCAGAAGGTAAAACAGTAAAACACAAGCATGTCATCTGCAAAGGCAATGCTCTATCACAAATGAACATCCCTTTCTACTCAGCTGTTATCTCTTTCTCTTATTCTCACTCCTCATGGCCTGCTGTCACTGCTGCTCCCTTCATTATCTCCCTAGTGGCTTGATCCTGCTTAAGATCTTTGCTGGGAAATACCTGGCAGTTTGCAAAACTGACCTTAGACCAAAGACATCAGAGGCAAGACAGTGTATTAGGGGTAAACCAGGCAGATGAAGGTGACCTAGAGCTGCTCTCCCCAACCTTCAAGCAGCTGAACACCCTCTTGCACAGGCCAGAAAAGCCTTCATTAAAAAAAAAAAAAAAAAAAAAGAAAAAAAAAGAAAAGAAAGGTAGGTTAGATAACGCCCTTGACGGAAATCCAACTTCCTCCAAATGGACAAGTCCCTCGTTGCATCATTTCCTTCTCCCTAGAATAACTTCATCAAGATTTTATTTCAAGTGTGTCCTTTCTAAACCACTGAGCTGGTGCCAGGCATCCCTGCAAGAGAAGGAAGCAAACCTACTGGGAAAGTGAGCCAGCTTCCTCTGCAAGGCCAGGGAGGACATGCTGGAAGCTGAAATGGCACTGATCCATGAGAAGAGGCCAGGATGCACCATTGTCCAAACCTTGATGAAGAAGCTCCCCTTCCCCTCCCCACCCTCTTCCACTGCAAGATTGTGAAAGAGAAGTAACATTACCACGATTAGCACAGAGGAGGAAAACAGCAGCTTGCCCTGGTTTTGTAATCAGGGTATTAACTCTTGTCAGGTCCCAAAGCGAAGACAAATCCTTCACGGATCTTCAGATGTTACCTCCACTCCCTCTTTACAGTGGGGAGCAACGGGAGACTGAAGTGGGATCTACTCCAAATAGGGTTAAACATCTACCAAAAGAAGCCTTGTGGCAGGCAGGGAAAGATGACCACCAGATCAGGGCTACAGAGCATCTCCTGCACAGACATCTGCAAATGCCTCAGCACCTCTTCTTAAGGGCTGTGGCTGGTTTGTGATGCTTCTGCTCAGCCCTTTGGCTAGCACTGATTACCAGGAATAAACCCCTCCACCGCTGAGTGGTCACAGTCATCCCCTTGTGAAAGAGAAAAGGGATTCGATTTGCCTGAAAAAAGCTATCTTTGGCTATCCCAAGAAAGGACTTTTGACCCCCAAAATGATGCCATCCTTGTCCACCTCAACTGCTTATTGATTACGGAGCACAATGATGAAAGTGCCCCACGCCAACTGTCCGGCTGTGCCTTGCATTGTGAGTGTCCCAGGATCCTGGATGGGACAAAAGTACAGGAAAGGAGAATTCCAGCACCAAGACCTGCACAATCAGAAGTGAGCAAGGGGCAGCAGACAACACTTTCCTTCTCCATCTCCACCCCAAATTCGCCAGGAGGAGGGAGAAGAGAAGATGAATATTGTGGCACTGCTTAGCCACAGCTTCCTGCTAACAAACCTCTGGGGGGAACAAAAAAAGACTCCGAGTGAGGAGGCATTTCAGAGCGAGAGTGGAGGAAAGCCTCCAGGGATGGTGCACACGCTCTGCCCACCTGCACATCTCCTAACTGTTCTCCTTTGGAGGGAGCTTGCTACAAACAAAGTTCAACTGAAAAAAAGCAAACCCTTACCAAGAATTAATCAACGAATAAACCAGAATGAAATACAGCTGGGATCCATAGGAGATATGCACAACACACCCACCAAGTCCAATTCCTTCTAGCCCAAGGTCCACGCTGCAGAAATCACTAGAATTTGCTGTGATGATCTCCCGTGGTCTGCAGGGAGGATGACAGCAGGACTGCCTTTAAAGTCGGGATTGGAGAAGGAGATGGAGGTGAAGTGTGTCAGTAAGTTCACCTTCCTGCAACCCCTATTGCTGTTGGACAGAGAGCTTATCCATCACCCTGAAGGGACAGAAATCTGACACTGGCCCACAAAATGCATTTTGATCAGCTTCACACTCCATGAGAACACAGAGAGCACTGTCCATGCTTTGAAATGCAGCCCACTTGCCTACAAGAAGACTGTCAGGCACCTTCTACTCAGCTCGTTGCAGAGGCAACTTTTGTTGGCCCAGCAGAAAAGTGAATGCAAACCAACTCCCATTCCCCCCTGCCTTTTTTTCCAGCTAAACGTTAACCCCCTTGTTATCACAGGGCCAACTGGAACCCTTCTGTTAGAGGCTGGCATTTGCTTCACACGATGGATCCCAGTCCTGGAAGATACCCACGCTGGATGAGAAGGTGCTGTCAAGGATGAAGCTTTACTGCTAAAGCAGGAGAAAGCCTTTGCACACACAGGTTTTATGGCAGCCCCCCGCAGCAGGATGCCACGGAACAACCACATGTCAGCATCCAGAAAAATAACAAGCCGTTAATGCTTCCTCTGTGCATTCCCATCCCTCACCGCTATTCATGGTAATGATCCACGTACTTTTTCTGTGAGTGCTACTTAAGGCAACAACCACCCACAAACGACTACAGGGAGAGAGGTATGGAGGTGAGGGGATTTTCCCCAGCCTTCACTGGCACTTGGAAAAACCATGTTCATATTAGAGTTCCCCAGTTACAAGAACTTCCGATTCACACCTGAAAGTTTTGTGGGTTCACTCCCCACCCTGGGGACAAGTCACACTCAGATCATCTCACCCATCCCAGCCCAAAAAAACAGATATTTAATAAGGCGATGACTAACCACGAGAAATTCTCGTAGACAAACCGTCTCCAGGGATATTTGTTACTCGAAGCGAGGTGGCCGTTTCCTCCCGAGGGCTCTGATCTACCAGCACGGAAGGTCCCCCAAGAAAAGGGGTTCTCCAATTTCCTCCCCCATTGGCGAAGTTGAACTCATGAGGTTTGGATCTTTGCTTTGAACTTTTATCAGCCAAGAAAACACTCCGTCTTTCAAAGCCTACACAGCTTCTGCCTGAGTGTACAATGGGAGAGGCGAAGTAGCCCTGCTTTAACTCAAGGGTGCGGAACAGGACCTGGGCAACAACAAGGTCCCACTTATTTCCATCACCTCGGTAGCACTGTTAGCCTCCACGGTACAACCCAGCCAGCTGGGCCCTGGGTCAGAAAAGCTCCCACCCACTTTGCTGGTTAACTCTCCACTTAAAGCTTTTCATACTGGTGTGAAAATACATCTCCCACGTCATGCCCCTTTGCAGCTGGGGCAAGTCAGAGCCGCACACCCCAACAGCAGCCCGCACCTCGTGCCCTGCTGGCTGTGCAGGCAGGAGCCTTTGTTCTCCAGAGCTGTCACTCGAGAGCGAACCAATGCCTGGGAGCGAGCTCAGTGTGGCAGCTCCATGCTGGCAACGAGCACTTAAGGCACAAGGAACTTTCTCTATAACCTGGAGGTGACGAAGTCTATTCCCACAGCTTGGAGCAAGTGTCTGCCCAGGACAGAAAGGTCTCCACCAATAGACATCACACCCACCAGGGCAAGGAGGTGAGAAGGTTGGTTGGTGAATGCAGAGAAAGGTGAAGAAATGGGAGACAGAACAGGAGGAGACACAGAGGCAGATGTGCTGCCAAGTAGCAGGATGCAGGAGATAAGAGAGCTGGGGAGGAGGTGGAGGGCTCTGTGACATAGGGGTGGTTACCAGGAGCTGCTGAGGCGTGATGGAGTTGTCTGTGTAAATGCAGAGTTTCTCCACGGTCAGGGGCATGGTTTCTCGCAGCTTGGAAGCCAGGAGCATGCAAACTGCTCCCAGAAGCTGCAAGTGATTTTTCCGCACCGGAACTGACGACAGGTAGCGATCCACGTAATTCATGGCCAAGGGGAAGACCTCTTCTTCGCATTTCTGCTCCTCGCACACCTGACAAAACCCAATTACAAAAATAAAAAATAAAAGGAAGCTTTAATTAGCATAAGACTCCCCAGATCCTGCCCACACAGCAGCTTCAAAGCTTCTGGTCATGATGGTGTTTCACACTTATCTTCAGGGCTTTGAAGGCACCTCGGTGCTGGGGAGTAAATTAGCTACAGGTGTTAAGCCTATGACTTGAGTGGGATTACACCAGCAACAAGTTTGACCAATGCCTTAGGACGTCACCTTCCTGTGGAACACTGCAGAACTTATATGTAGACACAAAGAGTGCACAAATAAGTTAAGACCAAAATTGTGTTATTTTGTCTCCTTTTTTAATGTCCCCTGTTGGGGATGTCTCCAGCCAGCTCTGCAGCAAAGCTCCCATTTTCTGCTCTGTGGGGACTGGGGACCTCTGGAAAAAATGAGCAATTCCAGCGTATCTCCAGCTGGAGACCTAATAGGGCAGGATCCACTTGTAGCAATTCCACCTTAAGTGGTCCAAAGACACGAGAAGAATCAATGGCAGAGCCCAAATCAATGGTTAAGTCCCAAAGTCCTCCCTCAGCCACACTTGTACCACAGCCATGAACAGAATCCAGGAGCACTGAATTTCAGTCCTCTGCTCTTATCTCTCAACCAATATCAAAATGCTGGTCATATTTAACTTCCTTCTTTCAACGCAACCATAAAAATATTGAGGTTTCTCCTCATACAGCAGCAAACACCACCATTCTCTTTCCAGCAGCGACTGCCTCCCCCTGCACAGACTGCCACAGCGCTGGGGACACTGACACACACGGTCATGACAACTGCCAAGTGTCATCCCCTTTTTGACTGCCTTTAGGGCTGCACAGGAACAGGCTCCAAAGCAGCATTTATCTAACTACCCTTCTCAGAAAGGGAATTGCAGAAACAGAACAATAATAGCGGGGGGGAGAACCCTTTAAAAAGCAAGATGTTCATTATTTCTTTTGACAGAAGCAGGCAGCTTCTTGCAACAGCAGCCTGGGTGGAAAGCAGGCAGGCTCGATCCCAAGTCATTTGTCCTTTGCAGAATCTGTTCTTTCTTTCTCTATTGAGACTGTTCACTCTGACCATCTCATGAAGACGCCCAAGAGATTTCCCCCACTGAACTGTATCCCACAGAGAGCCGCATTCATTTTTAATTTAGGGAACTAAATGGTAGTGATGTTATTTTCCCCACTTTAACGGGGCATTTTCAGCCCCACTCAGAAAACGCAAGTCTCCAGCCTGCCAGGTGCACAGCTGAGTTCTCTGCCCAAAAGTTTTGGGGAGCAGGAGGCGAACAGGGGGTCCCATAGCAGCATGGCTGCACACCACCAGGGTGGGGTGAGTGGGTTCGGGGACGGGGGAGAGGGGTCTGCTTCTCCCGCGAGGGGCAATCGCACCTTCTAGCAGCCAGCGCTCTCAGAGATACTGCCCCACTGCAGACTGCCTTCCTCACTCACCTCCCGACCCTCCATGTGCCTCCTCACCGGCATAATTCCCCCCATACCGGAGACCTGACCTCCGACGCATATCAAGCTCTGGGACTTCAAGGCTCTCCTATCCCCAACATTGTTCCTTGCACCCCTGCCCAGCGAACAGGGGTCAGGTGCTCCTGCCCCGTGCTTCCCCCCGCCTCCAGCTCTCTCCCGCCGGAGCAGGAGCGCGCACGCTTGCAAGCGCAGACGGCGGGCACGGAAAAGCGCCGGTGGCCAGGCAGGGAGCCGGAGCTGCGGCGGGAGAGGAGGCAGTAGGGCGTCCCGTACCTCCAGCATCCAGAAAGCCAGCATTTTCCGCATGTAGGGCTTGATCTCCCGCTGCACGCAGTGGAAGTAGGAGACGCGAGGGCTGTAACGCTCCTCCTGGCTCAGCAGGTTCTGCAGCACCCG
>VWZL01003692.1:182713-213991 GCA_013396915.1 Stercorarius parasiticus
GGCCTCTGACCACGCCCTTCCAGGGGCGGGGCCAGAGGCGCGCCGGCGGGCTGGCAGCACGTGGGGCGGCCGCGGGCGCTGCTGCCATGTTGGGGTGGGGGGGGAAGCGGACCGGCCCCCCCGGGGTTCGCCTCGGCCTCCTGCTGCGGCACCGGCCGTCCCACGCTTCCCCCGGCACCCCCTTCCTCTCCAGGTGCCGCTCCCCGATGCCCAGCTCCCTGCAGGTCAGCTGGGCTGCAGAGGGGCAGACCTGGAGGTTGCAGGGAGGCTTCTGTCAACTCAATCCTTACCAATTTCTAAGAGAATTTTTTTCAGTATTTAGTCCTATACCTTTTTTTTTTAAATATATGTGTGTCTGACCGAAGTCGTTCAAGGCTATGAAAATAATCAGCTGTGTACATACTTGGAGCTGGTCCGTACAGAGCCAGCTGTCTTCCAAAAGTTACCCTCATGTTACTACTGGCGCAGCTGGGTGGGAGATAGCAACCTCGGTGTCTACCGAGATAAGGGTTTGTCAGGCTTGGCTGGTTTTTCAGAATAATTAACAATTGTTTGGAAATACCTCTGCAAATTGTACACTGAATGGCTACTTATTCTAGGAATTTTAAAGTCTTTCGAATAAGTTTGCGCTGCGACATCCACAGCACAGGATTTGCTCTGGTACCTGCATCTGCTTCTAGTTGACCCAGCAGTTATTGCTTTCTGGAATGGGAAGTTGAAGACAACGGGCTGTAATTCTGGCCACGTTGCGCTCTGATGTTTGTCACTGTCTACAAAAACTCCAATGACTCGACTTTGCTAGTGCCAGTGGGAAGGGTCAGAAAACAGTCTAAAATGTACAACAGATTCTCTAATGGGAAGGGAGAATGGGTTGCCTTCAAGGTTGCAAATTAAAAGCTCTTCACCAAGGTGAGAGAATTAGCTCAGGAGGTCCATTTTTAATGAAAGTTCCCAACATCGTTTGCAAAGGCATCGTGCCTGAATAGGCTGACCTGCCTGTATAAGGCTCTTCGCCACTGGGGTGGTGCCGCAATGTGGCATTTGCGTCAGCGGTTGGAACCAAATGATTATAATCACCAATGTGAGAGGTGGGAAATGCATTCCAGACCACCAACATCTCTCGCTCTGCTACGTTGCATCATTCCCTGCCAATTCTGACTGCCCTGCCCCCTGAAATGAAGCACCTCTGCAGTCCACACTCCTGTAACACTTCATTGCACAGGGCTGTATATTCCATTTTACAGTACGGTATTGCTGGGCTGAGAGCACGATACAGGGAATTGGATGGAGACAAGCCCAAATTCAACTCACAGCAATAATCCATATCTGCAATCCCAGGGAGAAAGCTGCTCCTGTTCAGAAGGGAACGGAGCAATGGAATTTATAGAAATTGAGGACTTTGTGGATGTGGTATTGTACAAAGAGGATTCAGCAGGAACACCTCTGACCAATTCTGGTGGAGTGTTCCTCAGTATACACACTTGTATGTATTTTTAGGCTAAAGAACAAAGAACCAAAGGAGTGGAGTGACTTGCCACAATAGCTACTCCCCACACACAAGTCACTTCTATGTGTGCCATTTTGACACATTTAGTACTTTTTTTTTGTATTTTCAGTCATCTAAAGAGACTTTTAATGAAGAAAAAACATACGAAGTTAATAAGGATAAGTAAAACAAGACTGAAGCCTTTGTTCTCCCAGCTCAGGATTTTTTCTGTGTGTTGAAAATGAAAAACATCTTTTTTGATCAGAGGTTTAGAGGTTCAAAATACTACTCATGATGGTGAACACAAAGGTCGCATACATAACACACATTTCACACGCTGGAATCCCATTCCTACACTTGTACAGATGGCTTTCATTTTCTGCAAGGTATATGATACATTGCAAATTTTTAATGATGCCATCAGCGTTGATTTGTTGTGCTGAATGCCCTGAGAACATCATACAGCACGGTGACACGGAACTGGAGAAAAGAAAGGGGGGAAGAGAATTAGATCAATCCCATCCCTGCCTTAAAATGAAAAAGAGGAATTTTTGTAGGTGAGATGAGATTCCCAAATCCCTTTCCCAACTAACTTACTTTCACCTTACAAATAAATCTTCCAGTGGTGTGGGCAAGAAATATTTGAAGAATCTATGGGACAGATTTCTGTGGACCAGTCAGCTGGTTTTAATCCGGGATGACCCCCCCCTGCTCCGCTCCCCCACTCTTTCATTGTGAGCAGCATCCCCCATTTGTGCAGGGGAAGAGAAGGGCCCCATGTCCCACATTTTTAGTAAAAATAGACAGCAGCTATTTTCTTTAGTCAGGCAAAGGGAAACCACAGCACTGGGTTCTTGGTCCTTCTGGTTTCTGGGCTGTGCCTTTTGAAATTGAAAGTTTCAGGCCCTTTCATGGTCTTTCTCCTGTTTCCCAGTGTCTGCACGGCGGTTCTGACACAGACCATTCAGCTGGAGCTGGGCTCGGTGGCAACCATGGGCCATCGGACACGGAGGGGAAAAATGAAGCCCATTGCATAAGAAAGTGTTCCTTCCAGATGATGACTTGGCAAAACTGATGCCTCTGCAAGCCACATTATCAGGCTAGAAAGGCAAATTACAGGCTTCAGGCGTCCTAAAAAGCCTATTGGGTGGGTGTGCGGAGGGAAAAGAGAAAATTCCAGGAAAACCAAATTTTGGTCACTGCTGTCCATAGATAGTCAGCTTCCTGGCTTTGGCAAGAGAGAGCACAGCAATATCAAAAAAGGAAATTCCTTCAGAGTAAAAATTAAAAAACCTGATGGCCTCCAGACTTCCAGGATCCTGAACCAGCAGTGTTATTCTTTGCTGAATCATAAAAGGGACTCATTTTTTTGGTATGTTGATGAGAAATTAAAAAGAGTGACCAGCAGCTGGAGATTTTAAAGGGGCAATGCAGATGCAGGTCTGAATATGATGGGCAGCTGGTGTCACGCGTGGTCTTTGATTGAGGCTAATGCCATTTATTGGGATGGCCATTTAGTAGGGGCATGTCCTTACGCTATTCTCTGCAGAAAGTTTTCGTCTATGTCACTTTGCATCAGCAGTGGACCTGGCCTCAAAGGCTGTCAACAAACGTGATCAGCACCTTTTCTACGCTGGTTTCTATGTCTTATATTTTATATCTACTTTCTGTCCAATTTTGATCTAACAAGAGCTAAGCCATCCTCTTCCTTGGTCATACTGCAACTACGGTGTCATCAGTGACATCAAAATGAAACTGCTTAACATACATGAAGGACTTGACAACCAAATCCAATGAGCAAATAACTATATAATTTGCTGTAGGAAATCCCCAAAATAAAATGAAAAACAGGTACCATTTTGTGCATGTGTGAGAAAGAGCGAGGACAGTATTTCACACTTTCTGGTTTGAGGATTTCAAAACACTTCAAACGTCTTAATCTGTTATATTTCACATCCAGTTTTCCCTAAAGCGGAGAGATATTGCAAGCATTCCCAGCAGGAAAGAGCAAGGGCTGTGGCATGCAAGGGCTAGCAAAACACACCATGGCAGTTTGGTGCCACAGTCTGTGCTTGCCAGAAGTCCCTGCTGCTTTAGAAGGAGATGCCCCAGGTTACGGGCCATCATACACACTTAAACTGCTGATAAAGATGGACCAGTACTAGCAGGTCAGGCCGTGGGGTGCAGCAGCCGAGGAGGGCACAGCTTCATCTGCTGAGACGGCAGCAGCAGGGCAGATCGCTGCAGGGACGCAGCACATTGGTTGTCCCATGGCAGATGTTTGCTCTAGTGCACATGAATCGGAGCCCGCAGGCACAGGGAGCTGAGGCATCTTCCTCGCTCATTCAGCTGGTCCAGTGGGCAAAGAGCTGAGGATTTCCTGGTCTCGGTCCCATGCTTAAACACAAGACTGCTGTCTCCCCCCGTAGCTGGCTCTCTCTCCTTTCTCATATCTTATTCATTCTTAACTTTAAAAAAATGCTTTCACTGAATTGAAGGGAAGTTTGGTCTAGTACAAGCTTAACATTTGACCCAGGGGATGTGTTTCCTAATATCTTTCCCATTACTGGCAACCACTGCATTCCCTTTCCTCTGACTTGGTCAGACTTTTGAGTACAACTAATTAGTTTGGTGTGATGTCATCGGAATACTGAATCTCAGCAATGCTTAGATATATCCAGTAATGATGTACACGAGAAGTCTGCAGAAGGTTTGCTGCTTCAAAGGTCAAAACAGAGCTTTTACATTGACTTAAATCCCCTTATTAGAGCAGCTTTTGGTACAGTTTGGACTAATTGTCTATTTAAACAAAAATAAAAGTGTGACTGTTGATACTATTTGAGTTTACGCTATATCCAGCACTTTCATATGCCTGTTCCTGGGATATGAATCAATTTAATAATGAGTTCCTTAACCAGGATTATTAAAGGAGAGAAATAGGGGGACGTAGGGAAGCTCTTCGCTTAGGTGGCTTCCTAACAGAACAAAGAAGTGATTGGAAAGCAGAATAAATGGATGAAAAGAGACACATTTGTAAACATGCACTTAGCAAGCAATTCACTACATCTTTTGGCAAATCATTTAGGAGAAAAATTCCAAAGTGGGTATAGCTTTGGAATGTCTCCATTTTGGAGCAGCCAGGCCAGATTTGAGTCCAGTGGAGCCAGCCGAGTTTGCCCCAGCTAACAATTTAGGCCAGCAGAGATTTAAATGTAGTTTCACCTGACTCTTATGAAAAGCATCAGAACAAGTTTGTCTCCACCTGTCATTTTAGCAGCTGTTTTCTGCCTTGGTTCCCTTTTCCTAATGAAATCTAAAATTAAGTCATATTTTCATTGACTCAAACTCATACCATAGTGAGCCATCCCCAGGTGAATGTTCAGTTTTGCTCCCAAATCAGGCATTTTAGAAACCAGCCAAATTCAGCTGGTAAAGATAGAAAGACCGACCATAGAAAAAATGCAAAGCTGAAACCAATCAATTTCAGAAAGCAAACTGGGCTTGGAAAGCCCCCAGTTATGATATATTTAGTTCATTTCAGGGGATTATCTGTGGTCGCCAATTATGCAAATTGTTAAAAAATACTGCCCTGAAATTTTACATCTTTTTTTACGACACCCTTCCCTTGGTCCATCCTTCCAGCCCTTTCCCGCCCTGCCCTGCCCTGAATTGATCTTGTTGCCCGCATCTTGTGCAACCTATTCGGTAGATTAGATGTGTTTGGGTTTTTCTAAGAATTTTTGGTTGCATGATATTTTTCATTTGATGTGGCAAGCCCGGTGCCTAGCGCCCGTTTGCCAACACAAACTGCCAGTCAGTGAGTCAGAGCCAGCTCAAGGCTTCTTGGCAGTACAGGCAGAAAGGGAATTTGCCATGGCTGTACTGGAGAAAGGATGACTCCTCCCTGGTGAAGTGACAAGGAAGGAGGGACTGGCCCAGCTGGAACAGAAGGGAAAATACTTGAAAGCTGCGAGAAAATACTTCTCCTGCTGCAAGAAGTTGGGTCTGCTACGGGATGAGGCCGTTTGCAGCACCTCAAGCCTGCATCCCAGCCGTTCACTGCACCGTAGCACGCAGCCATATTTCCCGGGACCCCACAAAGCAAAGCAGGCAGCAGAATCATGGCAGCAGGGCTGGAGCCAGCCAGTGCTCCTGAGGAAATGGGGTGGGATAGATTGAGCACTGGACTGGCAGGCGGGATAGCTGGATTTTAATCACGGCTTGGCCAGGCGGTAAATGGGGATGGAGACCGGGCAGGTCTCTGCCTAAATCTGGACTAAGAGGATTGTTCCCTTTACAGGGCCAGAAGGGATCATGTCAGGACAGGATGGAGGGTGGTCTCGGAGAGGGTGCACTACCCCGCTGCCAGCGTTGCAGTGGAAATACTGTGGGACTGAGCTCTGGGGTGCCAGCGATGGGCAGGCAAGAATCTCATCAGATCAGTCAAATCGGTGGTAGATTTTGTTCCTTGTAGGGAGGGAGGACTACACTGTGTGCATGTGCGTCTTTTGGGGGTAGAAAGAAAATGACTGATACCCCACTAACTTCCCCCACTTATGGTGCACCTGGCTTGCTGTTACATTCCAGCACAGGCTGAGTATACTCTACAAGGGCTTTGAACTAGAGGCAGACCTTGCAGGCGAGAAGCCTTTACCATGAGCTTGTTGGCTGCACTTGGTTCACCCTTGGTATAACTGAAAGGAAACATCTTGTACCAACCCCACATCAGCCAGAGTATGCCTACGCAGCCAGCGGGTGCCGAGTTTAGCCACTCTCACTCCAGCACAGCAGCTGTGTCTGTGTGTGTCAGACCCTCCGCTCTGACACCCCAGGGACCACCCCAAAGCCCACTGTCTTTGCTGCCAACCTGGCTTTACCACCTTAAGCCAATGCATGCATAGCATGTGTCCTCCCCTACCTCGTCAGCGAAGAAGTACACTCATCCCTCCAGTTAAAACTGCAAAGCCAAAGAAAGAAAATTTTAAGGACCTACAAACCACAGTGATTAAGTACAGGCAAAGGGGAATGTCACATTGCTGTGTTAATAAATGGAAATAAAATACGATCCACACAGCAGCACAGCTATTGTTCAGATAACCTGCAGCACTGAAGACAAGTCTCCTCTAAGTGTTAGACTATGTTCCCAGAACACCTTTCCCTGAAGGCACAAATGTCACTGTATTTCTTGTGATTGTCACAGCCAGGTACCTCTGTATATCCCAACAGACGTACAGAGATCAAATTCACTGAGATGCTAGTATCCGTAATAATATAAGGATGCATTTCTCCCAGCCGTTCTGGTAGCTCTATATTATCTATGCGTGCTTCTGCATTCATGTCATCAATAATTACTGACATTAACAACATGCTAATGAGATACACTCTGTGAATGCACACACATCACTGGGCAAGCAGTATTCCCACTGTATTTAGGCAGATCTTTGGTGGAGTGATTCCAGCAGTTGCCTGATACATTAACCATTTCTTCCAACACTAACCTACTGCTTTGCGTTTGCTCTGAGCCTTACAGCTTCGGAGTTGCTGCTCCTGCTTGTCCATCCTTCCCTCTCCTAGCATCACAGCAGTGAAGATGTCTCCTGAGACATCAGAAACTGAAGTTTATATGACTGGCTGAGTTAGAAAAAATGGTATTGTATCCCATTCAACTATTCCTACTAGAGAGCCAGGCTTCAGCTACTCCAACGAGACCTGCCACTGAAAGTAAGTCCATAGTTTATGCTCCTGCTCTGTACGTGAGAGCAGAAATACTGTCCTTCTCATCTGACTACAAAAGCCTGAGCAGAAGGGAATCAAATCTACTGCAGTGCAACACCAGAGTCAGTCTCCTACCAGGATATTATCCATAGCAATTAAAATATGAACTTCCTTCCCACTGCAAACTGACAAACAAAGAGGTTCCTGCAATCAGGCATGAGTGCTTCTGAGATTATTTTTGTAGCTCTTTAACATTATTTATAAGGTGAGCTTGTCAGACCATGTCCCCAAAACAAGCGTTAACGTCTGGACAGCAAACAGCCTGCTGCAGGTCTTGGGGGCTGGGCCAGACCGATTTGAGGGATAGAGGACCTGAAATCCAGCCGTATATGCTCTGGGTGGCTACTGACACAGGGATGAATTCCATGGTATCTGGCCCACAGTGAAGAACCCTCCGTTGCTACCAGTATTTTGAAACTGCACAACATCATCAGCAGCTGGGGAAGGAGAAAAGATGAGGGGATGGCAGTGCTTAGTAGACCTGCAAAGGAATGCAGGAGCATCCTCGCTTACCGATGAGGAAACTGGGGCACAGGGCGCTGAGATGACTCGCTCATCACTCCCCAGCAGATGAGTGCCAGGCCCAGACAGGGAGCCTGCAAATTCCAAGTCCCAGCGTGGTGCTCTGTCTGCCTCAGCCCCACCGCAATTGAAGAGGTCACATGCCCAACATCAGCCCCACATTTCGCTCAGGCATGCTCTGGTGTGCTTGGTGTTGGTGACACAGCTCTCTCCCCCAGGCACTGATCCGTATGGCACTCAGTTGCACATACTTTCCACTGCGCTGCGATGCAGGGCTGTAAGGATGCTGAGCAGTTACTTCTCCCTGGGTGATTTTCCATAGCCCAGCGAACAAGGGGACCTTGCAACTGTCGTTGGCTCTTCTTCACCTCTTTGGTGGGGGAGACTCCCCGTTACGCGGCCACCTTGCCAGTCCCCGTCCAGGCTCAGGGCAATGATAAGTGCGGAACTGCTGAACAGCCCCATCTTCGGAGACGCTGATTATCTGCACAGCTTGGGTCAGGCAGTAAGGAGTGCGGGGCTTGCCAGGCCTACTAGGAACTGTCATTACCATAAAAACATCCCTTCCTTCCTAATATAGTTGGGCCAAAGCCCATTGCAAGCAGCTGAAAGATGCTGGCCCGTCAGCTTTAGAAGCAGCTGGAGATGCTGGAACTAGAGATGTTGTTTTGGACCTGAAAGGTGTTACACAGCCAGATAGATGGCGGTCACAGGAGCATGGCAGGGATTATCGAGCAGTGCCAGGGGATGTGACCTCTCTGGGAAGCCATGGTCCTTGCCTGCTGAAAGCCTATGAGGGAGTCAGGAGCATGTGACAGATGAACACACAAGGAACATGGGGACAAGGACACACAGGTCATCACGGCCCGGTGGGTGCAGCGGTGTTAGCTTTGTTGTTCCTTGACCTGGAATACCCCTGCCTTTGTTCTGCAAGCATGACTTTGGAACAGAGATCTCTGGAGTCTCTCCTTTGTCTTTTCCTTCTGTGTTTTGGACCAGCCTGCTCCCCTGGACAAGCTGAACTTATTAGTGTGACCCTAGGGAGAAGAACCTCTACCACCCAGCGCGCCAGGGCAAGCAGGGAGAACTGAATGGGTGGAGAGCTGCAAACAGCAAGTGGAGGAAGCATGCAGAGAACTGGGCAAAGTGAGGAAGATGAACTGCATTGCTCTGCTCATCCTGTGACAAATGTGTGAGGCTCAGCTGGCAAGGTGACAGGAGGAGATGGCTGGTCAGATTCAGCCAAGGAACTTTCATTTCCCAGGCTGAGCTCTGAGTGGTGCACATGATGGAAAGTACTGACTTGTTTCTCCTCCCACCTGAGCTCCAGGGGCTTCTTGCATTCAGAAAAGGCAAATGTCAGATTGGCACGAGATTTTGACTTCTCAGCCCAGGCAGAGACAGAAACTGGGAAGATGCATGCATGCTTAGAGAGCCAGAAAGAGAAAGAAAAGGGAGGACAAGGAGAGAAAAATAAAAGCTAGATCAAGGGCTGAATTTTCAAAGGCACTAAGCAGCCAGCAGATCTTTTTGTTCTCAAGGCCGTGGTGCAAGAAGAAGGGTCTGGATTATTCTCAGCAAAAGCTGAGCTTTTTTAGAACCCTGCCCCCTCCCCTTCCATGCCTATGATGAAGATTTCACAGAGGCGAGATCTGTTTGATTTAAAGGTATAATCCTGTGGTCGTGGATGTAATGCATGGGTCTGGGTGTCTGAACAGAAGCTGCAAGAGACTCACTGCTCTCCTTAAAGCATCCACCTGGGAACGCGTGCCAAGCCCAGTGTGCTCTGAAGCAACTTGGCCATCATCTTCTAGAGGACCTGACCTCTCAGTTACAGCCTGCACTATATAAGCACCAATGTCTTGCCCTGTTTGGCAGCTGACTGACCTTGTAGTGCAAAACATAAGCGTAAAGACATGGGGAGTGGCTGAGCCAGCTTTTCGATAATGGTCTGAAAACTTGGGAGAGAGTCAAAGCACACAGCACAGCAGCTAATTCCTGGGAAAGGGTGACTGATGAGTTCTTGACCTCATCGAGGCTGGGGAGTACAGTCAGTTTGCAGCTACCTCTGAGAGTTACCAAAAGACTCCAGGTCAGCTGGGATCTTGCCTGTTCCTTGCCAGAAAAGAAGAAACTCTTAATAGCTACAGAAGAGGAAAGAACAGGAAGCCCTAGAGGGATGTAAACAAGTTGGAGGTGATGGGACATGACAGTTAGACCTCACTGCTACTTAAATCTCTTGTAAGCCCTGTAATTCAAGGGCCTAAGCCAAGGAAACTGGAGTTACCCCCGGTCCTGTGAGTCCCTCTGACGAAACAGCTACTGAAAGAGGATTTTCCTCCCTGCCTGATGTAGGGAACAGCCTTTTGGGAGATGCTGGGGTTGCACCCTGAGGCATGAGAGGAGAAGGCAAGATCCTCCTTCAGCGCCCGCTTGGGAAGAATGTTTCCTTCCCACTGGCTGTGCCCAGCAAATACACAAGCAATAAGGAGACCCTGGGAGTCTCCCCCAACCCTGCCACCACCGCCCTGCCGAGGCCTGAGGTCCCCCCATGAAATCCGTTGGAGCTGCTGAAGGGCATCGCTTGCTATTTTGGACAGAGCCCCTTTCCTGTGGTCACGCTCCAGGGCAGAAGAGTTGTACGCACATTTGCAGTTACCACTTGGCTGCCTGGTTCAGCTGTTTGGTCACTCGGGGGAATCAGCCAGTCCCCTCCCATGCATGCAGGGTTCGCCGGAGCTCCCTCGTACCCGGCCAGGATCAGGCGATGTATTACTGCATAAAGCACAGCTGAATATGGAAGGGCTTAATTTTTGAACAAAAGCTGTGACCAGCTTCAGTGGAGCCAGGAGCAGATTCTACTTGAAAAAAAATACCCTTTCTGCTGGCAACCACAGTGAAAGGAATGAGATCTGGGTCTTCTTAGCAAACTGCTGGGCCTGGGAGTGCTTGAAAGGTTTCCTAGAGACAACAGTGCAGTGCAGGGAAATGTTTTCCATTTGCAACAGCACTCCTACCTCGTTCTTCTCAGTGCACCAACCTAAGCATGACCTTTTGGGGTTTGACAGCTAACAACCAGTCCTGGCTCCTGCCACTTCCTTTTGAGCCTACAATGCCAACTTCTTGTGATTCCTAAGCAAGATTACAAGCCAGAAAGAGCTTGGATATTCCCTAGATATCAAGGCTAAAATGCATGAGAGGAGATGCTAAACCACATGCTTCAGAGTCAACACCAACAACGGTTCTTGCAGATTATCCCTAGTCTACTTGTGCAAGGTTCTTCTGCCTTCCACTGAGTCAGCTAATACTGGCCTTTCAGATAGAGAAGAGACTGTTAAATGAGCCTTAGGTTTCATCAGCACAGCAATTTCTATTTTTTAGCATCTTAAGTTTCCCAGAAAGAATGAGGAGCATTATTCGCTTCACCCAAATAATACGATGTACAATAAAAAAAAAATGTAATAAATGTTCACAGTGAAAAGAAAAAGCACTTATTGGAAAGAGCCAGGAAGTGCCAGGGCTCAGGGATTAATTTCCTAGCTCTTTTCTGCCTTGCTTGGTAGCCTGGGCAGACCACTTAGCTGTTACATGCCTCAGTTTCCCTCCAGCCAGCTGAGATAATAGAAGTACGTAAGTCTCCATTGAATTCAGTAGAGCTGCTGCCAGATATTCCAGAGCACACACGTGCAAGTGGAACTCCAACAAATGTATTTATACTACAGTTAGCTGGCACTAAGCCCACTCCATTCATATTTATGCAATTAATTATTAATGATGTTCATTTATTAATGGTGTTGAAGGCCTTCAAGATGGTAGAAAATTCCCAGGTGAAAGATGCTACAAGATTATGTCTTTAGCTCTATGAACATGTAAGCAAAGGATTTAATTCTCCCTGAAAATGACATCATGCAGTGGAACAACTGGATCAGACCCTTGGAAAGGGACTTAGTATTTAACTTGGTGTAAATTCATCAGCTTCCATCAGGATTTAGAGACTTTAATAATCGAGTGCTAGTTTTTGTAGTGACAACTCCCAGAATGTACTTTGAAGTGGCCTGCCTGCTTGAAGTGGTACAAGCTCCAGGACTCGGGAGCTCTTATTTGCCTTAAAATGGGTATAAAAGCATGCCCCGACCCCAAGATCTGGGCCTTTTGGGCCCCGACACACACAAGAGGAGGATGAGTAGGTGCCAGCCTCGCTAGATAAGGCGGACAAAGGAGCTGCATGAGAAACCAACTGCACAAGGGGAGCAAGGACAATCTGGGATCTGGTTTCCTGGGTGAAACCATGGAAGTCCGGGCTGCTTCCAAAGGGGCTGTCCTGCTCTCCGCCGTGCCCGATGCCAGTCCTCCTCCCTTCCTTGCATGGAGGCTGCTCTTTGTGCTGGCTGCCTTGTTCTGACCGGTTAACTTCTGCCAGATGCGGGACAAGACCTGGCTGGCTGCAAAGCTGCGTTACCAAATGGGCAAGTGCAGACAGGAAAGCTGTGCTGGGAGAGATTTAGGTCAGCTTTGTCTCAGAATCAGGTGGGTTTCTCCATTTGCTCCATCCAGATAAAAGCTTTACTCTTTTCACCACGCAAAGGATATTGTGGTGGCAAAACCATTTAAATATAACTGTATTTAAATTAGTATATATGTAAAATAAACCATATTAATGTAAAGTATGACCATATTTGTATAAGAGCATCTACTGTTTTAACTATGCTGGCAAATAAACCTCCCACAGCTCAGCAGCTATTTACATCTATGAAGCACGGACTAGACCACATCTTCTGAGCCCCAGTTGTTACCAGGGCAGGCAGCCATTCTGGGGAGCAGATAGATACGCTGCATAAGCGATAGCCGTAATAAAGGAAACGCTCATTACTACATGAAACACAGAAACTGAGACTATTGCAATTAATTAAAAAAGGAAATCAGAGCTGAGTCACTAGAGCCTAAACATAGAAGGGGGGTGGGGGGAAACAATCTGGGGAAAAAAAAGTAAATATTCTCAAGGCCCCTTAAAGATAACTATCACAGGCTACACCCTGGCTGACCCCACATCACCCTGGTACATGGCTACTGAAAGTGCAGCTCCTCAGCTGGCAGGGTGGGGCTGCCAGCATCTGCACGGGGATCCGTCCCTCCGCCCGCCACCACGGCGGCTGGAAACGGCTTGCGAGAAAAGAGAAGCCTCAGCAAAACAAGAAACTTTAGAGGATGTTTTTCTCCAGAGAGGCTGGGAAAGTGTTTGATTTTTCTACCTGAAAATAAACATATGTTATATTCTGCCCAGTTAGTTTGTTTCTTCTTGTTTACCTCAAGGTCATGCTGTACTGCCTGTCATTTGTGGAGTGGAAGAAGCAGGATTTGGCTGTGATACCATAAAGGGGAATTTTTACTGAGGCTGCTGGACATAAACACACCCTGTGGTCCCCTGTGTCTGTCCAGGCCCCGTCACTGCAGCCCAGGCTTACCGCAATGGGTCTCCCTACGCTGCGACACGGACTGGAGCTGGGCAGGAAACATTTTTCCCATCCCACAAAAATCTTCCTGTTCTGCATTGGGATGAACCCAAGACCTTTCAGCGCTTCTAGCCTTGTTTTCTAAAGAAACAAGCCATATGCAATCCTGCTGCGCGTGTCTGTCCTCCCTTTCCCATAAATTCTTAATCCTTTGGCCAATTTCAACCATGTCTGACTGGCTTGATCAGGCAAAGGTACCAACGTTGTTACATTCCCACAAGTCTCGTACAGCAGGCAGCTCAGGAGAAGAGAGACCCAAATCACGCTTCCACTGAGGAATAGATTCAGTCCTTCACAGACACCAGATAACACACAGAAGAGCTTCAGTTTTGCTGGAAACCAGCTGTGCCTGGCCTTGCTGCTTACAGTAATAGTGTCTGGAAAGCTCTTACACACTGTGGCACGACCTGGGACATGGGAGGACAAAACTCAAGTGCAAGCCATACTTCATCCTGGCCGTGATTCTCAGGCTGTGCCCAAAGAGGTGCCTACAGCCAGGGACATGGGGTTACCCTTTCTCTCATCCTAATTCCAAACACAAAGAAAAATCAGCATTTTCTTCCAGATATTTGCATTGGGGAGTTTCAGCCATCTGCAGTACAGGTACAGGGAGCAGAGGGGTGGGCTGCACACCACTGCCCGCAAAGTGGGTTTCGCAGAGCAGGGCATTGGTTGGGGGCCCATTTCTCCAGCGTCCACCTCCTTATACCCTCCACCAGCAAGAAACTTGCCAAGGCCACAAACATTCCCTTGACCCTTTGACAAAGCCCCTCCTGCTCCCCGGACAGGGGCACTGCCCCACCACATCACACACATCCCTCCACCCCAGTTTTTCATCACGCTTTGCAGAGGAGACTTCCCTTATTTATTTTTTCTCTCTTTGCTGCCACCTCACAGGTCTTTACCAGATCTTTGCAGATGGCAGCTCAATGCCTCCATGTCTAATCGTGCATCCCAGCTTTCGCATTATCTGGGTCCTAGAGGCCACCCTGCAACATGTGTCCAGGCCAGAAAGGTCAGAGATAAACAAAAGGTCCTTTTGTGCTCCCATCTCCCCGCCTGCAGCTCCCTGCCTGGGTTTCTGAGAACCTAGCTGCCCTCAAAAAGAGAAAGTCAAACAAACAACTGCATGAGCACGGTGACTGATAGTGCTTCAGTAAGCCCCTGACACCATCTTTTAATGCCTAGGCGAAAGGGAGAGGTTGCTCTAAGGTATTGGCAGGCTCATATCCCTCCACACAGAGAGGGCAAGGGCAGCAAGGTGGGGGAAAGAGCTAGTTGCACTTCAGAAGCAGCTGTACAATCAAAATAGCAGACCAAGTAGGCAATCAGCTTGCATAGGAAGATATATACAGACACAAGAGAATCCACTCATGGCCTGTAAGAGGTAGAGATGCATCGCACTAGTTCACTTCAACTGCTGCAAACTCCAGGCTAGCAGGAAAGTCTATGAACAAAAGGAGCATTTAAAGAGGGTGAGATTCAGCTGGTGCTGAGGGGTAGCACAAAGCCTCACTTACCACCATACCCCAAACTGAGGTTGGTGATGGGTAAAAGGGATGGGACACTGAGTTAGTGTCTAGGCTAAGGCACAGAGAAATATCCACTGCTGACTGGAGCTGGGAAAGGGCAGTTATCAGGGAGACAGGACTGGAGAGGTCTGTGAACTGATTGCTGAACTGGGTGAAAATAACCTCCTGCTTTTAATCAGTGATAAGTTAGAAGGTATTTCGATGAAGGAGGATGGAGAAGTAAGGTCATACATACTGAATCACATCTCCCTAGGCCTGTGTATTTTAAAGCGTGCTTAACTTTATTTCCACCACAGCTGCTGTGAGTTTTGCTCCCAGCTTAGGTCAGTAATGACAGCTTTGGAAAATCCCATTGCTGCAGTTTAACAATGATGAATTAGTTAATACCTGCAAAGTGCTTTGATGATGTAGATTTCTCAAGCAGGCAGTGCAAACACTGCTGCTGCCTCTGCATGAAGAAAACACATGGGATACATGTTTAGCTTAACTGTAACAAAACATAGATGTCCCTGCCAGTCCTACTGCCTGACCCCTTCCCCTCTCACTAAGAGTGGAGGTAAGAATGAATGTCTGAGAACAGCTCTATCAGTTTGTGTTCACTCCTGTAGGGCTGAGGTTCTGCATGACCCTCAGCAAATTGGACTCCATGCACCGTGCCTCAGTCTCCCCTTCTGTAGTACTTCAGGGCTGATGGAAAGAGACATTCACAGAACGCAGCATTTTTTATAATTCGTCCATTTTGTGGCTTTTTTTTTTTTTTAAATTCTTGACTGGGCATAAAAATACCAGCTGCCCAAAGCTATAGTGCAGGAAGTCAAAGGCGTATGTCTTTGATTTATGAGGCCTCCATTCAGTTCAGTTTGCCTCCCCCTGTAGTTCCCATGGGAAAAGTTGCTCTTCACTTCCTATCCAAAAATCTCTTGTATGGTATGGCTGGGAGCTGTTAGACAACCACCTCTTTCTGCCCTTGCTACAATTTTCTCAGAAAAGTGAGCTGGACATGCTGCTTCTCCCGTCTGCTGTGCCAAATTTATTAAAGAAAGAAAAGTACCAGATTAACAGGAAACACAAATGCTATGGTTTTGCTTAGTAAGGTGCTGACCAGGTTAAAAGTCTTGGTTATCCAATCTAACACACAATGCAGAAGAAATCAGGAAATCAGTGGAAATACTGATGGAAAACACCTTACCTGCAGAGAGCACCCACCACTGTATACAATTGCAATACCACAACCTACAGAAACACTGCAATATCCAGTCCCCTTCTGCTCCCAGGAAAAAGGCTGGTGCCAAAGCCAAAGGCTGGGATAGGACTCAAGAGAGCTCATTTAAGCCTGAAAACACGTGTGACAAGTCTCTGTCCCCAATCTTTTGGCTTTAAAATGACACAATACCTGTTGCTTTGGCCCCCTACACTCCCCGAGTAAATCCATCCTGCCTTATTGTCGGGATGCACAGTGCTTTGGACAGCCATGCTGCTGGGGTCTGGGGCTATCACAGCAAGTGATTTTCAATAGCCTCCAATACTAATATTTGCACTTTTTTTGTCTCCACAGGGAAAAGCCTTTTTTTTTTTTGTAGAGACTCCTCAGTCTCCTGCCAGGGCAGCTCCCTTCTCCTACAGCCGAGCTCTCCTCTGTATCGCTGTCCCCTGCCACTGGGTTGTTATGAAGTGATGCCAAGTGTCTGCATGAATTGTTTCAGGACAGAGATTATGATCTATCTAAAAGAGTGGGGAGACACATTCATCTAAGTGTCAGCTATTACTGTGAACGCATCAACCAGAGACACCAGAAACTAACAACGTGCCCTGGAAATTCCTACTTGGGTCAGTAGATTTACTCAGCTCTGTATACCAATTTGATGTCCATGGAAACAGTAGATCTTTCTTTTTCAGGCATACAGTTACAGGCATACAGTATTACAGTTGATCCTAATTAGTAATAAACTGTAAACCAGGGACTGTGCGTTTGTACTTCTGACCATGACAGAGCTCTCCTACTAGATGGGGTTAGGAGATGCTGCAAGACAAAGACCAGACTTCTATCTTTTGCAGTTATAACCATCAAAATTCTGGATAATTCCTGCCCTGATGCGAGCATGAGAGCAGTCAGCCCCCACACACCCAAGAGCAGGAAGGTTAGCCTATGAGTAATGATGGCAGGGCTGCAGGGTACCATTCCCGTGTGCCAGCAGCTGAGACAGCGAGATACAAAAGGCTTAAAGAAGGGCTGATTGCCATCAGTTATACCCTTGAGACCCCATTGATTTCAATGGGCTCCCATGTGCAACATGAAGCAGATCTCAGCCCATTCAGCCCCACAATACGCAAACTTATTTTTACCACCATTACCTGACAAATATGTTAAAAGTATGCATAAGTGTTTATTTACTTCCTGCACAGTAAAAGTTAAGAAGGAGAAAATAGATGCTCAGCAACGATCTCTGCTCACCTGCAGAGATTGATGGTTGGATGCACAGCTGAAAACTACAATGGTGCCCTAAAGACAGACCAGTTTCCACTCCCCATCTCTTGTCACTTCTTGCACCTGCAGATCTGGCTCAGCTAAAACCCTTGCAGGCACAGCTAAGCGCCTAAGGAAGATGCATCTGGTTGCACATGTGGATGATGCTTTGGGCAAAACCTGTAAACCACTGCCTTGGAGCTGAGATAGCATTTTGAGAGCAGAGATTATGCTGGCGGTCCTCAGGCACCGAAGAGGTCTGCTGTATTTAGGCCCACTCTGCGTCCTGTGTTTAACCCTTCGGCTTTGCAAGCTGACAGTTTCAAAGAGTTTTAACAGTTGCATCAGAGTTGAAAAACAACTGCAAGTGAGGCAGAAAACAAGTGTGGCACAAGACCTTTGAAGAGAGACCATAGCATGAACATTACACGCAGTATCTCAGCAGTAGTTTCCCTGCACACACCGTCACAGCTACAAGCATGGCAGATTTTTCCAGTTCTGGTGCTGTCACTACTGCTCTCATGCTCCATTAGGTGTTTGCATATCGGCACCACCGCGATGCTGGGCAGAGCTGGGACTCTGCTCTGCTGAACTCTCTCCTTGCTCTGATGGCATTTGTGATTTGGGGCATCACAAGCAATATTGGGATTGCATCCTTCCCTGCCTTGGTCAAGCCAAGCGACACAGGGCAAGTGACCTATATATCTGTACCCTGCCAGGCTAGGGCTAGAGAGCCACCACAGGCTCTCTCCTGTGCAAGATAAGAGAAAAATGCTGACAGAGCTTCTGGGTAAAGATCAGAAGTCTCATCTCACCATATGAAGAATTTGGGGAAATCTCTGCAAAATCTGAGACTTTCTGGGGTATTTCCAATAGAGAGGCTGGCTCTGATTGTCAATGAAATTGAAATACATCAGACAAATAAAAAGGCCAGACCTCCCATCTTTATTTATTTATTTTTCTGGCTTAGGCTAGAAATCTAAACAGGGCTGGTTTGAAAGGTACTTTCCATAAGCCTCGAGTCCATCTGTGCTTGCCCAGGCCCACCTCCCCCCTAAAACATGTGCATAGAGAAACCCAAGCTGTCCTGAACAGCGCAAGTCCCTAATACTTGAGTTTAGGACAGACTAATTTCAAGTGAAAAGCCCATGCGAGACCAAGTCCCAACCACATGTGGAAAGGAATAACACAAACTGTGCAAACAAATCCTGGGTTAGAACAAGCGGATTCACGTACACCTGCATGAAGTGGGGGACCGGCTCCACTCTGCCTGCCTTGTGCTGACAAAAAGCCTCCCGGAGATAATGCTGTTGCGTCTGTAAACAGAAAAGCAGTATGGAGCCATCTGCACCGGGATGTCTTGCTCCTCACCTCTCGTGACGGTGGTATAGGTGATGTTAGTCTATAAGCCCCCAACAGAGCTGATTTGGGCCTCATCTAAGTTCAGGCAGCAGTGCAGGTCTCGGCACCTGGGCATTACAGGCAGAGGCACAAACAGTTATTTTGCTGTTTTGCACAAGGAGTTTGACACAGGCCACTAGCCATGGACAGCTGAACCCTGCACACAGGCGAGAGGAGGCCAGTGACACTGCAGCAAGCAACCAGGAGCAGGTTGCATGCAGTATGGTTGGCCCGTGGTATCATGCAAAGACTAAAACCAGACCCTTTATTTCACTGAACTCTGGGGCTATTTCCTACCCTTAACATCTCATTTGCCCAAGCTGTGGTTCTTGCATGGCCAGCGCACTAAAATGCAAGGGCATGGGGCAGAAGGACACCAGCCAGCACTCCTGCACCAGCCTTCCTGCACCGGCTCTGACTTCTGCTCTCAAATAGGAAGTTGATAAAAACCTCACTTGGTTGCAAAAAGAAAATCAGATTTCAAAACCACTGTCAAAAGGGCTCCAAAGTCTAGCAGCAGTCCTGGCATTAACCCTTTCCAGAAGGCAGGCCTCGTCCCAGCTGTACCTGGGGCCAAGGAGCGGCTGGGGCTGACACCGGATATCCTGGTCGTGCCTTGTTCGACTCTTTGGGAGGCTTTTTTTCTCCCCCCTGAGCTCTTGCTTACATTCTCTTGTAACGTTGCTTTTATCTTGGGACCTATCACATGTCAAATCTGCTTTCATTGATAACCAGGTTGGGGGTGGAGGGGAGGGAGGAAAAGGGGGTTAGGAAAAACTGCTGTCTCAGTTAACGTGCTGCAAAAAGCTGAGCAGAGGGAGGAAAAAGAAACCCAGTGCTAGGTTGGATGGCAAAACCCATCTCCCCCTCAGCAAAATACTTGGCTCCTGGTGGGAAGACCAGTGCGTCGGTGATTACGTGGCCCTTCCCAGTTCTGGGCTCCAGCCCCAAAATCCCGATTCTGAAGAAGTCCTCACAGAAGAGCCAAGTTTCACCTCTTTTTTGGGCCTTGTGTATATTCCACCCAGCTGGGACATTTCTGCTTGCCAGCCTAACTGAGAATCACTGCTGCACCTGGGAACAGATCCACAGTGACATATATATCTGTACCCTACCAGTCAAGGGCTAGGGAGGTGCAGCTCAGCAGGGGAACCCACTGATCCATGCTCAAGAAACCACTTAACACACGGGACATCCCAGAGAACTGACACCTCATGTTTGCTCAGAGGATCAACACCGCCATGGCTCTTTGTAGACTGTATGAAAAAGATTTGGCCTGGGGGCTTCAGTTTGTGAAGTCATGATTTTAGCATCTTTCCCACTAGGTATGGAAAATGCCACTAGAAGAGAGCAGTTTTCAGCTTCTTTTTGCCCATTCCCTTTGCTGCCCTGGCCTAGAAAGATGGTGCTCACCCTGACACTGGGGGTAGAGCGAAGAGGAAACAGCCAGAAACGCGAGGACCACCAGCTCAGCTGGCTATTCTCTGCACACGAGCCACTCCTGCTGCTTAAGCAGGCAATCCTTAACACACAGTTAGGGAGCAACCGGAGGTTTCCCCATTTTCTGGGAGGCAGATGAGGCATCAGATTTGTCTCACCTCAACACACGCATCACGCTGCTGCAAATGCCCCTTTGGAAGAGTCCTGCCATGCAATGAATCTGCCCGAGCCCTCCCTGACAGCCCTGCAATGTCCCTGTCATGCTTCCACTCTACCCAGATGTAGATTGCAGAAAACTTTTGCAAAAGGTCCCAACCATCTGACTTTCCACCCAGGGAGGATCTGGGCAACACGCCTCCCCCTGCGCCCCGACTACCGGCTGTGGATTTCCTGGCCCTCCCGCGTGTGCAGCCTGACCCAGAACGGGGCACGCTGGCTGGGGGTAAGCAGGTGCTCTGTGTTTCTCACCCCTTTCCTCTCCTTTCTCTCTGAGTCTTGTATCAGTCTGTGATTAAATCGAACCTGTTTAACCGCCACAGCCAGATGCAGGGACCCCCTTCATTTGTTATAGAAAAAAAAGACGACAAAAAAAGAAGAAAAGAAACAAAATTACATGTGGTGACAGTTGTCTGCACGTGAAACTTGGCTTGTAGCCCTCCGTATACCTTGAAGCCACAGGATCTTTGCTTGGGCCATGGAAACTCAGTTTATCAGACCTTCAGAGACCCAGTCTTAAATATTTACCCAAAAAATAGACCCTGATGTCAGTGAGGCTGAAGAAACACATGCTCTACCAGACTCCACATGCCCCCCCCTACAACCCTCCCTCTGAAGCCAATGCAGATCTTAGTCCTCCTTGCCCAAGGGGCCTTCTCCAGCACAGACCTGCTCTTCTGCATCTCCATGGACCAATATAAGCCTTGCTGCCCACAGTATGAGATCTCCCTCCCTCCAGTCAAACTAGATTGTTTCGCAGCCACAGAAAACTTGTTGTGTATCTGCCCCTGGAGCAGCGTCCCTTGCAGCTTCCCAAGCGACTTCTCTGCCACACGTGTCACCCTGAGCTCCAGCAAATACCCTCTCCGTTGTGCTTCAGTAGGTGGCTATTGCCACCACACCTGGGATGATGAGCTCTTGGGGTGACACCAGCATCCTCTTAACTTGATGAAGGTCCTCGCAGACAAACCCAAGTGACACACAGTCATGTTCTGAGGCAAACTTTGTCCACGGAGCACAGTCCAGGGTCAACAGTGTCTAGCCACAAAAATTTTCTTCACTCTATTTTTTTTGCCTCTTCAAAATTGCATTTCCAGGACAGAGAATACTCTGGGATTTCCCAGCCCACCATCGCTAGGTGGGACCCTTAAGGGGACCAAGGCTACAAGTCCCTAGGGAGTTACACAACAGAGGGTCAGCGAGCAGAGCCAAACCAGAAACTCTGCCAGGGCAAGTTAACAGAGGTTATGGAGAAAACTTCAGACTTTGAGAGGAAGAGACAGAGACATGAAGGAGGAGGAAGGAAGGGAGATGATATCCGTCCCCATGCCCAGAGCAGGGAGGTGAACAGACAGAACAAGCAGCAAAGGCTATCGTTGCCTCCCAGCTGGTGTGGATCCCCAGAGACAGGCTGTGGGTCACAGCCCATTGAGGACAGGGCTGTCATCTCTGTGAAGCTTTATCGGTGGCTATTTCTTCTTTCTTTCTGTCTTGCTCCAAACTCTTGATTTCCAAAAAGGGTGGGAGATGCCACAGAATCAGCAACACATCCTGAACAGCTGCTGCCACCCTCTATCTCTGCCTCACCCCTTGTGTCTGTCTCACTGCTGCTTCTGAAACCCCCAGAGAAACAAACTGCTCTGCCCGGCTAATACAAAGGGCCTGAGGAGTGACATTGCACCATGAGTCTGGAGGACTGTGGATGTCTGGTGGGGTTCAGTTTCAGGTTTCCATTAGGTTTGACCAATTCAAGACTTCCATAGACAAACAGCTTTTGGTTCAGGTACCTGTGGAAAGAGCTGTTGGGAGAACATACAAGTTTTCCCACCTCAGGCTTATTCCAGACAAGATCTGGAGCCTCTCTTTCCTCTTAAGAAGGGGAGAACAGGCTGGAGAGGGTAGAGAGTTTTTTTCAACACTCAAGGCTTCTCATGGAGCAAGTAGTATGAAGATAACCTGGCCGTACCTCTCACCTGGGCAATGGGATTCTTCCACAACCAAAGGACGGTGTGTACAGACATGGCTGGCTGGGACTCTCCACCCATTTGCTCAAAGATACTTAAGCATCTAATTCTGGTTTGAATATGCCTCTGTGCTAGCAAAGGCATTTTTTGAAGGGTGTATGATTTTTAGAGACACTAAGCAATGCAGGTCCTATAATAAAATAACCAAACAGCTGCTTTTTTTTTTTTTCTTTTTTTTGGGGGTGGGGAGGAGGAGTCCTTGAAAGAAAAGCAATGCTATTCAAGTGATTTAACAAACCTCCCTCTCCTTGCCCTCCCCACTGCCTATTTCAGGATTTCTTCCCAAGAAGCCTTCCTTTTCCCTTAAGATCCTTTTTCGAACACAGATGAATACACTTCAGGCTTTGTTCTCAGGAAGAAACTTTTATCAGCTTCTTGCCCTGATAGTGACAATTTTCATTTCATCTGAAAATGGGGACGGAGAGCTGGATTTGATCAAACAAGCATCAGTCCAAACCCAAGCTCTAAACTCAGCTTGAACCTGTTGAGAAGGTCCAATAAGTTCACAGAAGTTCCTACATTTCATCCATTGCTACTGCTTCTGTATTTCCAGGATCCCACTGGGATGAAAAAAAGTGACTTTCATCAGAGTGAGCTCGAATTTACAGTTATAGGCATTTCCTCAAAGTCCTTTGCTAAGAAATGCCATTATTCTTAAAATGACAGATTTAATGGACAAGTAAAGGTGACAGCAGTTCCTCTCAACCTCACTATTGTCACACACACTTGTAACAGTAAGCAGCTGCCTAACTTGGCCACTCTTCCAGTCAATTCACTGATGGTTCTTAAGCTATTCACCCCTCCCTGCATTTTAAAGATGAGGAAAAAAACAAACACAAAAAGGGAAGCATCTTGATATATACAAAAGCCAAGAGCAGAGCCAGAACCAGGCCCTCTAAGCCTGATGTTCTAGTCCAGTAGCAGACAAAAAGAGACTGCACCATGTCACCCCATCACCATGGGAAGCATCTCCAAAAGATAGTAAAACCCTCAGTCCGACCTGGGAGAACTTTAGCAAGCCATGTCCATGCATGAGACCCAGCTGACGCATGTGGGCTCTTCAGAATCCATCTAAACAGCTTCCTCGTCCTTTGGAAATAGGAAGAGCTCAAAAAAAGGACCTGAAGCCCAGCTGGGATAGGCAACATCGCACAACCACAGCTCAGAAGAATTTTCCAAACTTTCGTGTTCTTCTACTCTGAAGCAGAGCCAGGTCAGCCCACTCACAGCGCAGCCCATGATCTGCAGGAATTACTCATGCTGGCCCTGGATGCTCCCTGCCAGGGAAAGTGTGGGCAGCTTAATCCTGCTCTGATAGAGGAGCTACCCAAAGCCCGTCCTGGAGAGCAGAGGTATCCCACCACCCCAGCCCTATCCCTAGGCCTGTGCATGGAGGAGCAGGATTCCTTCCCCACCCCTACCCTGAAAAGACAACACCCACCATGTGGTTTCCTGAAATGATAGCGATATTTGTCAAAGACAGCAGTAAGAAACCCAAATGCGGTAACTGGCCTCTTCTGAGTTGAGAGTTGCTGGTGCTCATGCTCAGGGGTAAGGCTGTCACCCCTTTGGGGCCAGCAGCAACACCTTACCCTTTGCAAAATATCAAAGGCACATGCGAAGCAGCTCTGGCTTGGAGCAGAGATGGCTTCAGCTGGCAAGCTGTTAGCCACAGGGGGGAAGTGTGCAAAAAACGTGCAGGAGACAGACATTGTCCTGGCCTAGCTTTAATGCTGACATCTGCTTTACAAGAAAGACAGTGCCCACCTTGCTATGCAGTAGTTCTTCTGACAGCCTGAAGGTCTGAAGATGACATTTAAAAGTCAGGCAGATACTTGAGGTGGGGAATGGGTTCATGGCCTAAGGCAAAATTCACCAAATATGGATACAGGGGTCAGCAAACGGGGATAATTCTAGTTTTGCTGCAATTACACATTGCATTTGCCACTTCTTGGTCAGGGATGAATGAAACAATTTGAGAAAGTTTAGGATCAGACATATGGCTCTGACTGATCAATCCATACCAGGGACAAGGCCCCGGCAATGTGCCTCTTCTCCCAGAGTCCCTCTAGCTGGTTTTAAGGGTCCCCAGTATCCAGATCATCATTATCCCTTGACAAGGCAGAACAGAGGCTGGGCCAGACAAGTACTGGCGCTCTGTTGAATATGCCATTGACTCTCCCTGAACACCGCTGGGGATATTTTGATTTACACCATCCCTGATACCAAGGGACTGCATCAGTGGCTGTTACATACAGCATTTGGCATGTCCAAAGCAGCTGCAAACAGTTTCCCCAAAGCAAGGATGGGAAGTAAGAATGACAGCTTGCAGATAAGATTGGGCAGAGAACTCATTATCCTCTCCAGTGCAGAAGGGAAGGCAAGGACCATTTGCATTGTCTGCAGGAATCTGCACTGGAGAGGATCCTCTAAACCTGGCAGTGTTCCTCTGCCTGTCCTCTCAGCAAACTAACATCTGCCGTTCCTCAGAAAATAAAGTTCACATCTAACCAGTTGCACAAAAGCAGACTTTACCCATCTCCTCATCCCCTTTGGACCCTGAAGCTTCAGGCAAACAGAGGGACAGAATGGAGAAGAACATCCACTGAGTCAGTGATGAGGCAGGACAAGCTGACCAGAGATCTGCAATAGTTCTTGGCAGCAGAAACTCTGGACAGCCTAGAGGTGTGGGTTTACATGCTTGGTGGATTAGACATGGCACTGACTCAGAAACATAGCTATGAGCTGGTGGAATGGGAAGGAACAATTTTTACATCAGCTGAATAGTGTTGAAATAAAAGGCCTAGCAAATATCAATCACCCCAGATCCACTTTAAGCAGTAAGGATACCCTGACATTCCAGTTTGGCCAAACGGAGCTCCTGCGATTTCATTGCTCATCCCTACAGTGCACAACTTACAGAAGAAGACGCTGGACGCATCTCTACGGTCCCATCAGTAAGGGTGGGGGACCCTGCCCGAGTGGCAGGGGAGGAGAGCCAGGGACCCTTTGGGGTCTAACTCCAGCACAGACACTGCCACACAGTATAACCTCAGAAGGGATGCTAGCACCCAGCTCCGACTGCCTACTTCGGAAATGGCTATAAACAGCTCATTTCTGTGTCTAGCTCAGCAGCCTACAGTTGAACTACAGCATTATCTTCTGGAAAGACAGTCAGGGCTCCAAATGAAGACTGACGCATTTGGGAGTGTACTGCACCCTTGAGGAGCCCAGTTACATTCCCCTATGAAGAGATGCATCTTATTTCCTGTTTTAACCGTGCTGACCTGCACTTCCAGCACCTGGATCTTGTTATGACTCTGTTAGATCAAAGAGCCCTCTACCACCAGACACCTCCTCCCCTTGTGGTTATTTATAGGTTTGACTAAACGGCTTCAAGGTTTACTCTGAGAACCTCCGTGGCTGGAATGCCAAACTCACACACTGAGATGCATTTTGCATTCTGGAAACTCTTCTCCACCCCCTGTGCACGTTACATCTTTTTGAAAGGTGAATGCAAATTCCAGATGTGACCCCTCAGCACTATCCAGAGAGCTCATCCGCATCCCCACACCTTGCTACGAGCCCAGGCAGGACAGTCCTTTCTGCCAAAGATCAGCCTCCTCCACTAAATAACAAAACCAGCAAGAAATCTGCAAGGCTTTTACTTCAAGAGTCTTTAATTAACACACATGTATATTGCCAACAATAACACTACTGCTGTTTTACAGGAGGATAAAACACTAACAAACAAATAATATTTCTCAAAATAATAAATAAAATAATAAAAAAACAATAGCAGCAACATGGCTATGAGCGCTCTGCATTTGAGTTTTCTTTTGTGCAAGGCATAAGCCAATGTCACTGGGGGGAAAAAAAACCAAAACATTCCCAGATGTGCAGTTTATTCCCTCCTTGCCCAGCGTATCAAGTTGTTCTCACTGTCAAACTTCATGACAAAACCCCTCAGATCTGGTTAGTCAAGGAATTCAGGGGGTTCATCGGAGCTTTTCAACAACAAATGGGTGCAGGGAGGATTTAGTGGCATCCTCAGAGCTAAGGGGTGTAAGAATCTAAATTCACTCACTACCGGCAATTTTGGTTTCTGAATTAGGTTGCTCAAGAATAACATATTGGTCACAACATGCCCTCTGGTGGCAACGCTGCTGGGGTGGCTTTGGGCAGACCCAGACCATGCAGGTGGCAGCTGCCTCCTTTCGGGGCTAGGTGTTGCAAGGAAACCAACCTGCAGCAGCTCCATCCTTTGCTCTGGGCCTGTCCAAGGCACATCTCTCTGTAAGCCAGAGGCACAATGAAATTTAAGAGCGCAAAGGGACATTAGATCACTTGGCCTGGCTTCCTGTCTGACACACGCTGCAAAATTTCACCCCTACATTGAGCTCAGTAATTTCCATCTGACTAACCACCTCTCTCAAAGTTGTGATTTTAAAACATCAAGGTGACACAGCCAGCCTTGTGCAGGCTCTTCTGCTACGCTGAGCACCTCCCAGGCTCAAAAAATTACAAAGCCTTGGGCTTTCCCTACCCAAAGAGTCCACAGTCGTCAGTTCCCATTATTCTTTTGAAATCTGAATTTCAACAAGCTTTACAGTTTCCCCTCCGGGATTGTACATGTCAGAATAACTATTCAGCTGTATCTCAACAAGGTTAATGTTCTTCTTGTCTGGGGTCACACAACTGTTTAGTGTCAACGCACCTGGGAATCCTAACTCCTACCTCTTCTTTTAAATAATCTGCATGTGATTCAGAGTAAAACCACACGAACTTTTTTCCTTTCTCAGTTTGACACCAATGTGAAAGTGTTTTTTGTTGTTGCTAAAAACGGGAAACAAGAAGAAATGTTCCAATCTTTGGGAAAACACAACATTCCCAGGAAGGCACACAGACTATCGCCATCCTGCAGTTTTTCATTTTGCTGCCAGATAACCGATTTCACAGCACCCCAGAGGAAACTGGCACATTAAATTGGCAAATTCTTCCAGCGACAGTGTCTTTTTCCACTTCACATGGGCTCTGAAATAACGATGCTGCCCTCAACCTATGGACACAAACTGCCAGCAGGGTTCTGTTTCCAAATTCCATCCCTTTCAAACTGGATCCCTGGCAACATCTTTCAGTATGGCACTGAAGTGCTTCATTTTTGCTACTCCCTGCTTGTCTCGGCTGGCTAGTCTCCTCTAGTGGCTGCTAGCCGCTACTTCAGAGCGGCCGGTACTTGAGACACATGCAAGAATCTCTTAAATCACCGAGTAACTGGACCTTTATGGAAACTTTCTATTCCCACCCCACAAGTCAGAAGAGCGCTATGCAGAAGTGAAGAATTATGTACCCACACCATAAAGAGGGATGTTGTACCCATAATTTTAGGACTGTCTGCAAATCTGTGGACTAGTGGATTTCTGCCAGGCGCTGGATCCTCTGCTCATGATAAGTCCAACACAGACTGCACTGCTCTGGGAAGAGCTTTCCAAGGGTACTGTACCACCAACAAGAATATTTTAATGTCAAATGCTGCTTTTTATCGGCTCTGAAAGCATCTCACAAGGAATGCCAGTACTTAACAGAAGGGAAAATTAAATGCAGAGGAGCAAAGAGACTTGCCTATGGTTACTCAGCAGACTGGCTGCAGAGCCAGGACTAGAGCCCAGAATAACACAATGCATTGCCCCACTGACCACAGCACCCAGCCTCCCCTAGCATCCCTCATTGCAGGACTTCTCCCACCACCCCCTTCCCCAACCAAAACCCCTGGAGTGCAAAGAACTAGAGACTTAAACAGTTTTGTTTTCTGAAATTTGTGAAGTTTTGGGAAGGAGGAAAAAAGAATATTCCCAAGAGACTAAAAGGAAAAAAGCAGGCAGTGCACTTATTAACACAATAGCTCCCACACATGAATAAATCAGGTAATGCAATACATACAAGGAAAAAATCAGCAAAAGGCATCACATGCAGAGGGACATGCACAAGCCAGGACAAACAGCTCAGCCAGAGCAGGAAATATATGCTTGCCTCTGTCCTGGCAGGCAGATTCCTCAGCTGCAGATGGAGCTTGCATGATGCAAGTGGGCACAGGAAGGTTTACATTTGGTAGCCTTATCTGAGCCTGCTTCTAGCAGGTGACCAGACTACAGACCTCCTGAGGTCCCTCCCAGCCTGAATTGTCCTGTGGGGTATCTGGTTCCTGATGGGAATACAGGCTAGGTTAGGCAAGGCTCCCTCAGCATTGCTTGGGCAGGAGCTGAGCATTTCAGGGACTTAAAATAACTAGGTGGGGCTTCTGAAGTCTTGCCTCTGCAAGGCTCCTTTCCTACAAAAGCTGAAGGACAAAAGACTGTGCCCATGTTCTCAGTAACCGCTCAGCCTCTCTACTTTCCAGCTCCCAGAAGGATGCCCTCCATCCATATGGGTGGAAACAATCATGGCACAGAAAAAAATCTGAGAGTCAACTGGGGCAGAGGGAAGCTGAGTGGCTCCACAGATCAGTGGTTAATTCTCCAGAGTAGGAGAAGGGTGCTGTATTCTTCAGGATTGTGTCTGTGTTTTACATGAAGCAGTTAAGTGCATAAACACTCCAGAAGGCAGGGACTGAAAGCCAGGTTTGTTTCACTCTAGGCAAGTTGCTGTAAATAACAGGCTGAAAAACGACATTACAAAGTACCAGAGACAAGGGATCAAGAAGAGACTGTCCTCATGCAATAAAACAATCAGGAGTTATGGGTCAATTATGTGCTGTATTTATATTGCACCCCTCACAATCTCAGTGAGATAACTCAGCTAAATAACATCCTCATGCTCAGCTAAATAATATCCCCATGCTCCTCACTGCACAGATGGGGGAGTGAAAGAGAGACTTAGGCAAGTCAGTAGGTAAGAGCGGACTGAAGTCCTGACCCGCATGCGTCTCCAACACATGCTACTCCCTCACTTTACGCTGTGTCCCTACGCAACCTCTCTTCTGCCTGAAACATTTCAGGATCTAGCTCCACACCACTAATCACAATTTATTTTTCTTTTCCCCTGCTGAGTGTGATGGCTGTCATATTATATTATGAGGAGAAAATGCTGCCTTACTCAGTATTCTGATGCACACAACGTTCGTCAGCAAAAGCACCTGTGCACACTCACTTCCTCATTTACTCAGCCCCTGGATTTCCTAAAAGAGCAACTTGTAAGTTGGTTTTATTAACTTGATGGCAAGCTGAGATTGGGGCACAGTGCTTCTCATGGTAATATGCATAGTAACAACCAGTCTGAAACTCCTCCAGTGCTCCTGCAGACATTTCTGATTCAGCCCAAGCCTACCTTCACAGCAGCACTGCACAGATGTTTTCAGTCGACTTGCCAGCGTTCACTCCCCTTCCCATCCAAAGAACTGAGGTCAGAGACTCCTCAAGAGTTACCCAGCACATGGCAACCTACTGAAATTAAGCACTCATATTTCCCTTCTTTTAGCTTCATCTACAATGTCACCTTACTCACTAGCATGCAGACCTCCAGGAGCTCCTCAACTGGAAGCCACAAGGGCTTGGCATCCCTACGTCTCTTTTCTTAACATGCCAGGGAGCCGAGAGCCCTGGCAGAGACAGACATCCCTGCCTCACGGTCTGGCAGAACGCTGACACCCTGGGAATTCACAAAGGCAAACTGCTGCAAGATCTCCAGTCTGCACCAACCCTCTCACACACAGCCATTTCAAGGTACTTTTCATATCTTCAGCACAATTAGACTCCACCAGCCCCCTGCCAACAGTTGTGCACGTCCCAGAGCACATAAGGCATAAGGGATTGCCCTCAGACACATTTTCAGTCTCTGAAACTATGTTGCCTCCTACCTTTGATGATCAAGAAATTTGCTTCTGCGGGCAGGTTTGATTTGAACAATCCAGCCTCCACCTTCCTCTGCCTCCTCGCTTTCCCTATCTGTTAACGGATTTTGCTGCTATTGTTGTTGAAAAGTCAGCAGCGTGTGGAAGCTGTGTTGCCATCCAAACCAAATGCGATCAGGACCTTTAATTTCCAGCGTGGCAGCTGTTGTTTACATCACTTTCGCCCCCCACCCCCCCCGCCACCTCACATGCAGTAATTTGTTCTTACAATGTTCTTGTTCTCCCACACATGTACCTAAACAGGAAGCAAGGGGTGGGAGTTGAAGCGTGGGGGTTTCCTGTTCTGTCTTTCTGAAACACTTAACTGACACCAAAGCTTTGATCAAAAGATCTAAGCACATAAGCTGGTACACCGAGGTTCAACTAAGAGTACATACTGCTTACAACAGGAAAACCCCAAATGCTCCCATGGTTACAGGATTCCTGGCACACTGCTGGTACTTTTCAAGGGTTTTTTTAGTAAATCATTTCCTAATGGGAACGTGAGCTATTCCAAGGCAAGTGCAATGCCACTACACGAGGTTTTGCTTTTGTAGAGGCAGGGCGAGTGCTCTCCCCACAAGGTGCCCCGCCAAGAAGTGGAAAACCACAAACTTCAATGCAGGCAATGAACGAGGCGCTCGGAACAAGGCGGACTGAACTCTAGACCCTTGCCCCGCCGCCTCCCNCAGGGGACCCTCACCCTGCGGCGGGCGCACCGGGGCCGGGCGGTGCGGGGCAGCGGTGCGGGCCCCCTCCCTCCATTCCTCACTCCCACACTACAAATCCCACAATGCCTCGTGCCTCAACGCACACCTCCCACCCGCCGTACCTGGCGCATGCGCACTGCTCCATATGGCTCCAAGATGGCCGACACAGCGTCCGGTAGCTCCGGCACGGTAACGGCGGCTCCTTACCGGGGCGGCGGCGCCGTGGTGGAGGGCGTCTCCCACGGTGGTGGCAGGGGAACCGGGCGGAACGGCAACGGTCTATGCCTCCCATGGCACTGAGGCGACTGCGGCC
>VWZL01003692.1:214048-228334 GCA_013396915.1 Stercorarius parasiticus
CAGGCTGAAGGGAGGGAGGCGCTGATTGGCTGAATGGCCGGAGGCAGGCGGGGCTCGGCAGCGGGGCTTGATTGGCGCATCATCTTCCGCTCGGATTGGCCTGAGAAGGGGGCGGGGCGGCTTTTTTAAAGGGGCCGCGCCCCAAAGGGCGGAGGGTGACGGATCCAGGCCTGGCGGCTTCCCTGGGGCCTGGGGGTGGTGGCGGCTTCGGTTGCCTGAGCTCTGGTCTCGGCGGTCTGTGTCCGCAGAGGTCGGGCAGCAAACATGCGAGCACGCCTGCGGATAACTACTACTTGGCTCGGAGGAGGACTCTGCAGGTGGTGGTCAGCTCCCTGCTCACTGAGGCCGGCTTCGAGAGTGCCGAGAAGGCGGCGGTGGAGACGCTGACAGAGATGTTACAGAGCTGTGAGTGTCCAGCAAAGTCACGCTGGTCCCCTGAAGTTCACAGAATCACGGAACAATTTGGGTTGGACTGGACCTTAAAGTCCATCCAGTGCCACCCCCTGCCCTGGGCAGGGACACCTCCCACCAGACCAGGTTGCTCCAAGCCCCGTCCAACCTGGCCTTGAACCCCTCCAGGGATGGGGCAGCCACAGCTTCTCTGGGCAACCTGCGCCAGGGGCTCACTGCCCTCTGAGTGAAAAATTTCTTCCTGAGATCTCATCTAAATCTCCCCTCTTNCTGGGGATGCAGCCCAAGGTGTGAGGGGCTTTCTGGGCTGCCAGCACACATTGCTGGCTCGTGTTGAGCTTCTCATCCACCAGGACCCCCAAATCCTTCTCCTCAGGGCTGCTCTCCGTCCATTCTTTGCCCAGCCTGGATTTGTGCTTGGGATTGCCCCGATCCATGTGCAGGACCTTGCACTTGGCCTTGTTGAACTTCATGAGCTTTGCAGGGGGCCACCTCTGAGCCTGTCCAGGTCCCTCTGGATGGCATCCCTTCACTGGTTTGTTAGTTAAGACTGCAAAAGTTCCTGTGCTTGGCAGCTCTGCTCCTGCTCTTCTGAGTGATTTGCCTAGGATCTCAGGTTATTTTTCTGAAATCAAGAGATGATGGGGTTTTGTATATTTCCGTGCTTGTGATGCAGATTTGCATTTTGCATTTGTGAAAAACATCTGATCTTTAGTGTCTCCACCTGCTTTAATTTTAAATAGGCAGGCTGTAAGATGCTGGATTCCGGGATCTATTTTTCATTCCTTGCTGAATTTGCTAAAAAGTCATGTCTCTGAATCTAGGGCTGGGCTGATAGAAATCTGTGGTTACTGTCTGAATCAAATATGTGGTGGTGTTTTATTTTTTTTTCCCCCAGATATTTCTGAGATTGGAAGGAGCGCAAAGTCCTACTGTGAACATACAGCCAGAACGCAGCCTACGCTCTCTGATATCGTTGTTACTCTTGTGGAAATGGGTGAGTAGTTGACTGGTCCCACCAATCCCAGCCTCCTGCATTGCAGAAGGTTTGGGTGTGCTGTGTTGGTAGGAGAATCTGTCCCTGTGTTTCTCATGTTTGTGTGATACCCACTCTTCTAGGCTTCATGCAGGCGCTCAGATCTCACTGCTGCGGATGCAGTATGAATATATACAGAATGCGTCATTTTCTTTCTCATGTAACTTGGAGCCCTTGGAAAAATCCTGGAGAAGCCTAAGAGAAGGGATTTTGAACAGGATAAACTCTTGGTGTGACTTCTGTTTCCTCTTTTGTATTTCAGGGTTCAATGTTGAAACGCTTCCTGCATACGCCAAGCGCTCCCAGAGGATGGTCATCACTGCCCGTATGTGGGAAATCCTTTCTCTTTTTATTCAGGGAATTGGAAATAATTTGACATTCCTCTCTGCTGGCATCCAGAGCTCCTGCTTCTCTGATGGATGATGCAGTCCAGTGCTCCTGGATGTGCAGTTTGTGTTAAGCACTCCTGTAATGACTGTGTAATAGCTGAAGGAAGGTACCCTCTGCTGAATCAGTTGCCTTTGCTTCAGCATCCTCATGGCACATGAGAATCCTCAAGACTGTTTTGTTCTTCCTGTGTAGGAGGGAGGGGTCACGCAGCTCCCTTTTGGGATGCTAAACACAACCTGAAACTATTGCTCATGTGATGTGCCCTGTCCCTTTTATAGCACCTGGAGACATGGGTCACAGCTCAGTAAAAGCTAGCACTCTGTGCCTAACTCTTGGCAGAATGAAGCTGGCTGAGCCGTGTGTGTGCGTGTTTTTTAACTGTAGCTCCTGTGACAAACCAGCCCGTGACTCCCAAAGCCCTGACAGCTGGCCAGAACAAGCCACATCCATCCCACATTCCCGGCCATTTCCCTGAGTTTCCAGATCCTCACACTTACATCAAGACACCAGTGAGTAAAAAAAGCCTTCTATGCCATTTGGGGTCTGTCTGAAGTCAATGACACTAGGAGTGATGTATTTTTTACTGCAGTGCTGGTACTGTTTAGCCAAAACATTGTTTCTCCTGGCTTAATATATCGCTTGTCGTTTGCGGGTTGCCCTTGCTGTAGATTTTTGGCTGATTGGCATCTGTAGCTCTCTGAAAATCTGTGCATGTTGAAGGTCAATGCTTGCCTGTAGCATCTGCATCCTAGTAGTGTTTTGAATTTCAGCTGTCTGCATTGCATCCACTAATGGTGGTGGGTTTTTTTCCCCTCCCTGCTCCACAGACATACCGGGAGCCAGTGTCTGATTATCAAGTCCTTCGGGAAAAGGCAGCATCTCAACGGCGTGATGTAGAAAGAGCTCTCACACGTTTCATGGCTAAGACGGGAGAAACACAGAGTCTCTTCAAAGATGATGTTAGCACATTCCCATGTGAGTAATCTAGGACGCTTTGTGCTGTAAATGGCTGCTGAGCATACACTCCATTAGAGTTCTTGCTACTGCAGGAGGTGAGCACTGAATGGTCACATTGTGTTTGCTCCTCTGAGGCACTGGAAGGCTGGGAAATGAGGAATTTTTGATTTAAAATGGGGATGAAAACAGAATCAAAGCCGAATGGTACACCCTCAGCAAAAGCTCACTTTCTTCTGCTGAGGAAGAAGGCCTTAGCTGACGGGTGCTAAATTCAAAGCTCAACCCAATCCTGTCTCCGACTCTGTAACTTTTAGACAAGTAACTTCTCCCTTACATTTTTGTGGTGGGCAGTGGAGGTTTTCCTATTTCTCTGTCTGCAAAGCAGTGATGAGAATTCCCATCTTACCAAGGCTCACTGACAGCACAGATGTCAGTGTTATCTTAAGGGGGACTTAGTGATGCTTCAGCCTGTGAGATAATTGACCTTTTATGGAGGTCAGGAAGGACTTTTTGTGTCAGTATAATGTTGTGTCCTTGGCTGGTAACATAAAGGGGCCTCAGAAAATAGGAAATTAGAGACCGACATCTTTTAGGGACAGCATATTTCATTCCTGATCCCTAGGAGGAGCAGGAAAAGAGTGTGTGTGTGTTTAGAACCAGAACCAGTGAAAGTATTTGGTCCCGTAAGTAACTGGTTGGCTTTGTGCTTCATAATCTCTGACTTGAGGAGTCTTCTTCCAGCTTGCCAACTCTGTCCTTTTCCCTAACCCTAGTGATTGCTGCCAGGCCTTTCACTGTACCCTACCTGACAGCTCTTCTCCCCTCTGAGCTGGAAATGCAGCAAATGGAAGAGACGGATTCATCTGAGCAAGACGACCAGACAGACACTGAGAATCTCCCCCTGCACATGAGCACGGTACGCCCAGCCTGAGAGGTCGAGGTCTCTTGGGCCCGACTTTCTCAAACGTATGAAACTTGGTTCTTTGCCTGTCTTCCTTGCAGCTGGGCAGAGTGGGTGGGAAATGGCAGTGGGTTGCATTTTACCAGGTGTAAATGACCAAACATTGTCATGGTTCTTTAACTTTCTGCAGGGTGCAATGCAAAATGAGGTTGGATCGTGAGCTTTCAGTACAACCTTCATTTCAGTGTTAGGGGAGACAGGATTGTCCTAGAATCCCACTGTTCCCAAAGGGGATCTTCTTGTGTTAGAAATCAGGAGTCCTCACCTTTAATGCAGCTCCTTGTCTGTTGCTGTTTATCTTGGCTGTTGACTGTCTGTCTTGCCCGTAGGTTATGTGGTTTGAACTTCTAAGCCTTGTTTAGCCTAACATAAACTTTGTTTATGCTTATGGGGTTTTTTAATGTTATGGGTTTGTTTTTTTTTTTTTAACATGTCAGGATGATTCAGGACCTGAAAAGGAGAATGCTTCAGTGTTACAGCAGAACACCTCCCTGTCAGGCAGTCGGAATGGGGAGGAAAATATGATAGACAATCCCTACCTCCGGCCAGTGAAAAAGCCCAAGATCCGCAGAAAGAAGTGAGGTGTAGCCAGCTGGCTGCTCACAGGAAGAGAAACCCGAGGGTTCACCTCCGCTGCTGTGGATGAGAGGCATGGAGCAAGACAGGAGAGGCAGTCCGGCTGAGCGGCAGAAGCAGAAGAATTATCTCTCTCTGCATAGTGAACTACACTCTCACCCTGGTTTGCAATGCTCCCTCTTTCCCCTCTTCTCTCCTGCTGACTTGGAAAGGTCAATGGTCAATTGCCTTAAAAGCCTTGAAGGCCACTGGGTTACAGATGGGAATTGTCTCGTTTACTTTAGTTTGTTCTCAGTGTCGGCAGGATTTACTCTCTGAAGAGACGGGGGACACAAAGGTTCTTGCTGCTCAGTGCTTCCCAGCAGGCTCTGCAGAATACAAAGGCATAATTCGTTTGTGGCTGTCTGGCAGGCTAGAGAAGAAACTTCTGCAATCAACCCTGCCTGGCCTTATAATCTAAGGAGCATGTATTAACAGAGACAGAAGAATCCCAGAGAGATTTCTTTCTTTGGATTCTTGGCAGGTGAAAGCAAACAGACTCTTCTTTTATAAACTCAAAGCATCTGATGTGCTGGTAAGAGTGAAGTGTAAATACAGAGATAAGATGGCATTTTATTCTCACTTTTCTGACTGCAGCTGCACTTCTAACTTAAAAGCGCTAAGTGTGGTGTTTACCCTGTGCTGCTTTGAGATTATTTTCTAGCAGTATGAATGGCAAGATTTAACAGCTGCTTCAGGCTATTTTTCAGTTCTATTGTTAGTTTCAACACAGCACAACTCCTTTGAGACTTCACGCCTTCACCAGCTGTTTTGAAAGATGCTGTGCTGAAAAACTTGGAATATGGAATAAAACCGTATTAATTGCAGCCTGTAAGGCCATGCTATTGATCCCACTTTTTTACTTTGTCCATTCTCAAATACGGGCTTTTATCGACAGAAGTTGCTCTGTTTTCCACCTTTATTTCCCTGGAGCAGAAGACTTTATTTCAGCAGTGAAAATGACTGGTGGTGGGCGTAATGTAATTGTTAGCTGCTTCTGGAGGGTTTTGCTTTAATTGTCATTTCCTTAGGCAAAATATGGGTTAAATTTCTTTGACAAAAGACTCCTGTAGTTTGCTCCGGTCTCCCAAGCATCTCTTTTGGATGAAAATGTGGTGCTGGGAGAGGCAGCAAAGACTTGCCTGCTACAGACTGCCAGGCAGCTCGTAGTTTCCTAGAGTAGTGTCTGAATGCAAGAAGTCTGTTGCAGTCACCAGAGAGGTCAGAACTGTGTGTGTTACGTGTTCACCTCTGTTTAGTTAAGGCATCCCAGGTTGCCCTCTTCCCCTGCCACCCAGGGAGGAGGAAGATAAAAAGGAGTCATTGTTTCAGTGAGAATGGAGGTGTCCCTGCCAAACAATCTGAAATTAGATCTCTAGCAAAAATGTTCTGCATGTGCCATTGTCACTTCTGCGGTGCCTTGGTTGTACAAAATAACAAATGTACAGAGACATCGTGTATGTATGTATATATTAAAAATTTATATCTTTTTTTTACTTGGATTAAGCATTTTTCATAATGAGAAAATCCCTCACTGGGTAGGGGAAGAATGTAGAATGAAAATAGTAATTTTTATGTTCATAATAAAAGAAATTTTATCTTCTACAAGCAAAACTGGCTGACTCCTTAAAGTTTCAGGAGTGGGAAAGCACCTAAATAGAGCCTGAGTGTGGTTTCAGTGGGGTCTACAAGCAGTAGGAAGTCTTGTCCTTCCCTCTGTATTTCTTCCTGTCTCCACCTGATAGCTAAGAAGGTTGAGAATTTTCCAACAAAAACTGTGGTTCATTAGAAATATGTTCAGTGATGACAAAGTGCCTTTTGAATTACCATCAGTTTTGCAAAAGCTTTAGTAAAAGGTTTCTCCAGTCACAGGTGGAACATGTGGTTGAGAACGACTGCTGAATCGTAAGTACTGCTTACTTTCTTTTACATCTTCTCTTACACATTTATTTTTTTACTGATTAGAAAACCAAGACAGATGGAGGTGAAGTATACAGTATCAGCCATGAATACAAAGGTGAAGCCTTAAAGAGCCATAAACCCCAGGTCTTAGGACAGTACAATTTCTCTCCGTCCAAAGATTGCACCAAAAGGGGCAACTGCGAATCACCAAGTACATCCCTTTTTGACAGCTGCAACTACAAAGCAGCCTGTTGTGGTTGGGAGGGAAGGAGCCAACATGCCTAGAAAAGACAGGTTGTGAGCAGCTGCTGTCGTGGATATGTGAGAGCACTCGAAGACCGAAAGTGGGAAATTGGAAGAACGCGTTTTGGTTTTATAGCTGAAATTGGGCTACAGGTGAAATTTGCTAACAGAAACAGCTAAACAGACCCAGAAAATTTGAAAGCCTGCACTGTGACCGGTAGTTACACCGAGAATGAATGCTGCCTGCTCTTAGTTTCCCCCTGAGATTGAATCAAGCTTGTGATCTGAGAGATTAAGTCTGTGTGTGAAAGTTTGTAAACATTTATAGACATCCCTAGGGTCTCAGCTGTACATTACAGAAACAACTGATGATGAATACCAGTACCTTTCTGTTTCAGGCTAAATTTATTTTCGTGGCCAGATTCTTAATTAGCAGCATGTTGTTTGCTCCTTGCTTGAAAATATATGTCTCATGTCAGTAAGGAAAAAGCTAGTAATGCAAACGTACATCTTGCAGGCCATCTGCTCTAACCTGTCCCAGCACAGCCTCTTTCCCTAGGATGTTTGCTGTGTGCTATTTTTAATATAGTTGCTGGCTGTGCACAAAGCCATTATATTCTCTCTGAACATACCTGAGGGCAGCGCAGGACCGGCGGCTGTGCCACATACACCTCCATGTTTCTCAGCTCTCCTCAAGCTGTGGATGAACCCCTGGGCCCAGCGTCTGAGGGGATGGTGGTGAGGAGGCCGGGGAAGGCAGGTGGCGGCTGAGGAGAAGACGGTGGCATTCGCTCTCAGTGCTGAGAAGACAGGACTGCAGCCGAGCCACCCTGTAGCTGCGTTAATTTGGCTCCTCTCCAGTGCCAAGGAGGAGTGGATTCTAGGGGGAAAAGCCCCCTGTGGCGAGGGAAGCCATGTTGGGGAGGGCGGTGAGGTGAGGCAACGCAGAGAAAATGGCCGCCAGCCTCACCTGGGCTATGGGCCCCAGTGGCACCCAGGCACCCACAGAGGCAGCTGACGCCTGGCATGATACCCGGTAAGCACAACTAGTGTCAAGAAATCCCTTTTTTAAAAATGTTTTTATTTGGAGAGGCTGGGTAGTGCAGATGAATGTCTCCACAAGTGGGTGGGAGGCAGACGCAAGGCCTGAGTTGCCCCGCTGGAAGCGGAGGACGTGGCGGCCAGCTCGGGCTCCTCAGCTGTAGTACAAACTCAGGTAGGCCACTCGGTCCCGGTGTTTCCTGAATTCTCGGTCTATGGTGAGCTAAAAGACAACCGCTATCTGTTAGACATTAGCAATGACAATTGTTTCAGAAAAGCGCAGGAAGATAGGTGATGGTGTCAAGAACCTTAACCTATGTCTTAAATGAGAAAGGTTTTCTTTTCAGCAGAGCTACACGGGGAAGTCTGTGCTCTGTTTCTCTCACTTTGTGGATGGAAACTTCCAGAGCAAAACCTTTCTTTATAGAAGGGTTTTTTTCAAGGACTGTACCTGTTTGTGCAAATCAGCATTTTCTGATAGAAAATTACTTTGTATCTTGTGTCCCAGGCTAGTAGTCAGGTAGGCAGGAGGCCAGTGAGGAAAGGTTAACAAAATATAGTGCAAATGCATTGAAGTAATCATACAATTTCATTTGTCAGAAGCATTGAGCCAGGAATAACATCCCCTTATCCCTATCCTTACCTTCTGTACCTCCATATTTAGCATCCTCTTTGCTGGCATGGGCACTAAAGACCAGTCTGGAGACCCAAACTTCATCGGCCAAGTGACTTTTTTCTGTAATCGCCTGTCCGCTTCGTAAGTTCCTGGTCTAAAGAAAGCAGGCACAAAATATCTCATTTCTGGAGCTGGTGTGTGATGTTTGTAATACTGGAATTTACCAGCCCTTCCTCGATCCATGGGAGAAATGCATGTTGTGGTATTCTAGTGATCATGCTAAGTTAAAGACTAAAGCAGGGGAGCTTTTTGAAGATAAAAAAGCATTACTGGGAACTCAAGTTACCTATCTCCCATTTGTGTCTTAGTATTTCTCTCTGCTAGTACTTTTGCTTATTATTAAAAGTGTAAGAAAATGAGTTACATTACCCAGGGAAAAATTCTTTATCTGAAGGCTTATCTGGAAATCGTGGTGTCTTAATGGAAAATGGAGCATAGGCAGGCTGGCATTTTCTTTCTTTCTTCCAGAATGACTGGTACGTTGCTGGGCCGGGAGTCACAGCCTGCAAGAGATAAAATTTTTATACGGGAGATTTTGTTCTGCAAACCATTCCCACATGCTCTGGTCAGCAGCCAGCTGGGCATTACAGATCTGCTGTTCAATGCATGCTTTGGCTATTCCGATAGTGTAAAAAAAATCAGAACAAGTCAATTATGCACTCCCTACTCCTTACCCAGTGTGTCCTGTGAGGTCTCTGCTAATGTGTTGTTACTCTAGAGGAGCTGGCCCAGAAAACAGCGTGTTTTTTCAGGTGGTATAGCTGAGCTCCCTCCCTGATTTTGCCTCACTATGTACATTTACATGTGTGTGTATGTGATACAAAGGAATGTGTATATACAAAAATGCACGTGTCGATCTTGCCAGAGCTCATATGATCAGTCATTGGTCTCTAGGCTCAACACCGCCCACTAGACTATCTGTGAGGAGATAACTAGACTATGTGTAAGTTGTAGGCAGCCCCAGCAAATGTGATCGAAACACATTGTTGTGTTGATTGAACACTATGTTGGGAACAGCCTACAAGTTCTTGTGAAGCTGCAGCTCTGTGGCTTTGAAGTGTGCTTTTCTTACCTGTGGCTCTGGTATGAAACGCTGGGCTGTTCTCGCTCCTATCACATAGCCTTTCTTGCTCAGTGGTTTGTTTTCCAAAGAATATCTGAAGCTGCTTCTCTGTGATTCAAAAGCAGAAGTGTTTTACTGACATTTTTAAGACAGGGTTTGCATCAGGGGAAGGGCAGAAATACATGAGCAGCAGATGTTATTCCTATGAATTCCTCTAATTTCTAACTAATGTAGAGCGCTGGGGCAGCTGGAGCTTTGACGACTGGTGTGTTTGGAAGGGAAGGGTGAATTTCTTTTTCTAGGTATATGTGGAGACCTTGTACAACTGGTTTGCAGGGCAGGTGTGGGGGCTCTGTGTCCGGCTGGTCATGGTCCTATTATTCCTGTACTGTGTGTCTTCTGCGAAGGAAAAACTCTGAGCGTGAAAACTGAACAACTTACCTCTTGACTCAGGTAACAGCCTGGCCCAAGGGAAGTGTCTCCCCTGATGGCTATCAGCTGGACTCCCAGCCTGTCTGGGGCACGGTGGAGAGGGAACATTTTCCGCTCTTGACATGACCCAAATGAGATCCGCTTCTGCACATCTGTGAGACCAGGAGAGGGAAATGCTGCCAGTGTGATAAACCCATGAGGAGGTGACCACTTCCTCCTTTTTTACCTTTGTAAGTGTCTGCTGCTCTCTGCCTGAGGCCAACCACTCCCTTATCTCCCAGATGGGAATTTCCCCTGACCCTGATATTTGTGAGGGTTCTCCCCTTTGGATGCCTGTTCCCTCCTGACACAAAAGCTTCTTTTTCCCCAGCCTGAGCACAGAGTAGCATAACAGCGCAGTTGTGGGGAAGGTTGCTGGGGAAGCCTGATGTTATGCAGCTCCCTGGGGGCAAGGAAAGCCCTGGTGCTCATAGACACCCCCCCCCGGGTGCACGCAAATCGCAGGGCTCACCTCTTGGCTCCCACATCACTGCCATGCTGCCCTGCAAGACTTCAGGGTGTGTGTGTACTCCAGTTGCTATAGACACGGAGCAGGGGGTGCTGGAGGGAATGCTGGCAATGGCAGCTCCTGAAGAGTGCAGGGGAAAGAGGAGGATTAATAAAATCCCTGTGGATTGTGCTGTGCGGGCTCCCACTCCCAGGAGCTGCTGTTTTCACACTGTAAGTCAGTAGGGGAGAGGTCTCTGGGGAAGCAGTCTACAGACTGGGCTGTCAGGACCCTTCTCTGTGATATTTCGTGTGACACAGCCCAATCTGCCCATTGTCTGCTCTCTGTCTTTTTCCCTGTCCCTAGTGGTCAAGGTAGGGCAGCCAGAAATCCATGGAAAATACCACACTAGAATTAAGTCCAGCTTGTGCATTCAGACCCTTCCCTGACCACAAGTGTGAGTATTATGCGAGATTCAGGGAGCATCAAAATATTAAGAGAAAGATGAGTTGAAACAGTGAGGATTGTTGCTTTTGCAGAATACTTTATTTAATCATTCTTATTCTGTGCAATTAGATCAGAGGGGTTTGTTTGCAGTAACAGGATTGGCATCTTCATGGCCAGTTGCAGCAGTTGCAGCTGGTATCAAAGACGAGACCGTTCTGGCAGCTCTGCATGAAGGTTTCGCCATTAATGCAGTTGTAGAAGTTGCTCTTGTTGGTTGGATCTGCGTAGATGCCATTGGCCTTGCCAGCACAGAAGTCACTAACACCAGAGCTGCCACCTGAGCCCCCGCTCCCACTTCCACTTCCTTGGTTAGGAGCTTCAGTGACTGGAGGATTGGGGTGAGCCGGAGGCACACAGTCTGAAATAAAAGCAGGAAAGGGCTTATTTTTGTGTTGACAGTCTCTCAGCCCTCCCCTCCCTCCCTAGGCCCTTTAGTGGTAGGGTCAGCTATTAAAGGGTGCTCCCCCAAAGTCTGGCCTGGGTCACACCGGACCTTTGCACTATCTGGATCCAGGTCCAAGTTACAATCTCCCTCTTTTATCCTGGGGGACGTAGAGGAAAGGGGTCTTTCCAGGGCAATCTCTAGATGTGCCTTCTGCAGAAGTCTTTGTCCACCAAGGCTCCAGAGATGAAGGTTTGTGGATCTCTGGAGCCCTGCATGAGCAGCGAAGTAAGGAGTCCCCTTGGAAAAGCACACGCTACTCACCACTGTTTTGCAGACCAAGACCATTCTTCAGGGTGGTGATCAGGGGATATTTGCCTTCCTTGCAGAAAGTGCCAGTGAAGTCATCCATATCAAGGGCCCACACCATAGCACCTCCAAAATTGTTCTTCTTCAGCCAGTCAACCTGTCAGTGCCAGGGGAGAGATCCCAAGTAGTCCGGGGACCTGCTACTGCAGAAGGCCTCCTGCCTTATTATTAGCGCAGCCACACATCCCACCATACCTTGATGTTGAAGCTCTTGATGTTGTCATAGCCAACCCATTCGCTGCCTTTGTAAGCGTAGGGCACGTCCTGGGGGGCATCCCAAGCCTGGGTGGCTCCAGAGTCCAGGAATGTGCAGATCTAGGAAAAAGGGGAGAGAATGAGAAGTTAGCAAGCATCCTACAGAAAAGGGCAGTTGGCATGATCCATGTCTGCCTGGGTTAAATATTCCTTGCGGGGTACTTTGAAGTGTGTTTGTGTTCTTGGTGGCCTAGGTGTGTAGGAGCACACATACCTCGTAGTAAGCCAGGAATCCAGCCTGTCTTGTGTAAGGTCCAGCTGGCCCAGGTCCTGATGCGGGTGCCCCAACAGCAGTGTTAGATGGGTTTTGGAGGATGTAGTTATGTCCGTAGGTTGGGAACCCAACAAGGAGCTTCTCCGCTGGGGCACCATGGCTCTTCCAATAGTTCATAGCATAATCCTACAAAAGAACCGCCACGGGTAAAGTCAGTGCCAGGATCTGAAGGCAGGAGGATGCCTCCTTAAACTGCTGCTCACTGCTGTCATGATAATCATCTGTGATAGCATCTTGGAAAATATACATACAACATTAAAGTAGACGAGGTCCCCAGTGTCAGCTGGGCCTTTGTACAGAGGGCTGTTCTCCCCAGTGAATCCATCCCAGGAGCCGTGGAAGTCGTAAGTCATCACATGGATGTAGTCCAAGTACCTGTGAAGAACATTGCTTGCGTCTATCTCCTGGCCTGCTCAGTCACCCAGACCCAATTGTTCCTGTAGTGCTGGCCGATTACCCCACCACATCCCTGGCCATGTCCCCACTTTCTGCAAATCTGAGTTCTTCAAGACCTTTCTTGAGCTGGCCTTGGAAGTGCTGGAGCCAATTCTCTCCTCCAGTGGAGGGAGGCAGAGGTCAAGGCAGAGCAGGAATTGCGCTGGTATTCTGGGAACTGAGAGATGTTCCCCGATGGCACTGAGTGGCTGGAGCCAGCCTGTTGTTCCACTTCCCTGACTGAGGTGTCCCCTTTCCCACGAAACCAGCATCACTCTCACAGCATTCTTGCCTTACACAAAAGAGTAGGGACCCCACATGCAGTGAGGTTGGTTTCTGTCAGACAGCGTCAGAGTTTCCCTTAAGCGCTTGAAGGAAGACCTCTTAACTCACAGAAATGATACCTGGAGGCTTGCTACTCACTTCCCAAGCTCAGGAATCTCGTAGCCAGCCTGAATGGTGGAAAGACCTCCAGCAACAGCAGCGGTGACCATGAGACGGGGCTTGTTGACCTGTTTGGCTTCCTGCTCAAAGGCTGCCACCATTTCCTGAGGGATGCCAAGAAACAGGTCTCACCGTGGACTCTCTGGCCCCAGACTTTGCAGCCAGAGCTGTGCAGAGCAGAGGGCTTGACCAAACCCTTTTGTTTGAACCTACCTTAACGAGGACGGTAAAGAGAGTCTTGTCCTGAGGTGGGCTGCCCCTGGACCCAGGGTATTCCCAGTCAAGGTCCAGCCCATCAAATTGATACTGGCGCAGGAATTTGATGACGGACTTGATGAAGGTCTGGCGGTTCTGAGGCGTGGAAACCATTGTGGAGAACCTATGGAAGCAGAGCAGGAGAGAGTTGAGGTTTGGTTGGTGCCTCTTCGGCCTCTTCCCTCCCTTTCCAGTGTGCCGTGTTGGGAAGGAGATGGTTTGAACTTACTTGGCTGTCCCGAAATTCCATCCTCCAATNCAGCATCACTCTCACAGCATTCTTGCCTTACACAAAAGAGTAGGGACCCCACATGCAGTGAGGTTGGTTTCTGTCAGACAGCGTCAGAGTTTCCCTTAAGCGCTTGAAGGAAGACCTCTTAACTCACAGAAATGATACCTGGAGGCTTGCTACTCACTTCCCAAGCTCAGGAATCTCGTAGCCAGCCTGAATGGTGGAAAGACCTCCAGCAACAGCAGCGGTGACCATGAGACGGGGCTTGTTGACCTGTTTGGCTTCCTGCTCAAAGGCTGCCACCATTTCCTGAGGGATGCCAAGAAACAGGTCTCACCGTGGACTCTCTGGCCCCAGACTTTGCAGCCAGAGCTGTGCAGAGCAGAGGGCTTGACCAAACCCTTTTGTTTGAACCTACCTTAACGAGGACGGTAAAGAGAGTCTTGTCCTGAGGTGGGCTGCCCCTGGACCCAGGGTATTCCCAGTCAAGGTCCAGCCCATCAAATTGATACTGGCGCAGGAATTTGATGACGGACTTGATGAAGGTCTGGCGGTTCTGAGGCGTGGAAACCATTGTGGAGAACCTATGGAAGCAGAGCAGGAGAGAGTTGAGGTTTGGTTGGTGCCTCTTCGGCCTCTTCCCTCCCTTTCCAGTGTGCCGTGTTGGGAAGGAGATGGTTTGAACTTACTTGGCTGTCCCGAAATTCCATCCTCCAATTGCCAGGAGGGTCTTGAGTTTTCCATTCCTGCAGAGGGAGGGAAAGGAACATGATTCACTACAAGGAATGGTCTAGTCATACCAATTTCACAACACAGCAACAAAAAGCACAGGGCTCTTGTGTTTCTTGAAAATGTCTGGCACAGGCTTGTGATGTCCGTATGTGAAATCCGAAGATCAAGTCCACAGGGGACTGAGTCA
>VWZL01003693.1:0-24745 GCA_013396915.1 Stercorarius parasiticus
AATGACTTCCGCCAGCTCCCTCTACACTCTTGGGTACATCCCATGGGTACCCACGGACTTGTGGATATCCAGTTTACTTAATTGATCTCTCACTTGATCCTCCTCAACCAAGGGGAGTCTTCTTTCGTCCAGACTTTCCCTGTTACCTCCAAAGTCTGGGACTCCTGAGGGNCCTCCAAAGTCTGGGACTCCTGAGGGTTGGGCTGAGCAGTAAAGACCAAAGCAAGTGTGGCATTCAGTAACTCCACCTTCTTCACACCGTCTGTCACTGTGGCTCCTGTCTCATTCAACAGCAAGCCCACATTTTCTCTAGTTTTCCTTTTGTGTCCAATATACTTGAAGAAACCGTTCCTGTTGACCTTGATATCCCTTGCCAGGTTTAATTCCAAGGCGGCCTTGGCTTTCCTTGTTTCATCCCTGCATATTCTGATGGCATTCTTGGAATCTTCCCAAGTGGTCAGTCCCTTCTTCCACCTGCTCTAAACTTCCTTCTTCCACTTGAGCTTTTTCAGAAGCTCTCCCCTCAACCATGCAGGTTTCCTGCATTCCTTGCCCAATTCCTTGCTCTTAGGGATGCAGTAATCCTGAGCTTGGAGAAAGTGGTATTTGGATACCAACCAGCTCTCTTAATCCCCCCTACCTTCCAGAGCCCCAGCCCACAAGATCTCTTCAAGCAGTTTCTTGAAGAGGTCAAAGTTAGCCCTCCTGAAATCCAAGGTCTCAATCCTGCTTGTTGTTTTGTCCATACTACCCATGATCCTGAACTCTATCTCTCATGATCACTACAGCCAAGGGTGTCCCCAGCATTGATACCCTGCACCCGTCCCTCTGTGTTTGTCAGTACTAGGTCCAGTAGTACACCTCTCCTTGTTGGCTCCTGCACCACCTGTGTCAAAAAGTTGTCATCAATACACTGAAGGAACCTCCTGGACTGTGTGTGCCTGGCTGTGTAGCATTCCCAGCAGATTTCAGGGTGATTGAAGTCCCCCATGAGAACCAAGGCCTGTGATTGCGAGGCTACTTTCAACTGTCTGCAGAAAGCCTTATCAGCTTCCCCATCCTGATCAGGCAGCCTGTAATAAACACCCACAACAGTGTCTCTCATATTCACCTGCCCCTTAATCCTTACCCACAAGCTCTCAACTCTCTCTTCATCCACCCCCAGGGAGAGCTCGACACATTCCAGTTGTTCTCTCACATAAAGAGCCACTCCACCACCTCGCCTCGCTGGCCTGTCTTTCCTGAAAAGGACATAGCCATCCATGACAGCATTCCAGTCATGTGAGCCGTCCCACTGCGTCTCAGTAATTGCAATGAGATCATGGCCCTGGAACCGCACACAGGTCTCCATCTCTTCCTGTTTGTTCCCTATGCTGCATGCATTGATGTATAAGCATTTCAGAGAGGGAGTTGTGTGTGTAGTTTTCACCCTTGAGGGGTAGTCTTCAACACTTCCAGGGAAGGGGCATCCACAACTTCCCTGGGCAACCTGAACCTGCTATAAAATCAGGAGCTGTTGCAAAAAAGAATGGAGCCTTTCAAAGTCTGACTGAACTCATTGTCTCTCAGTAACCTTTGTCCAACAGACTCTCTATTCCCCTGATCTTTGTATTGCCAGAGTTGTTCAGTGGCAACTTACCAAAGGAAACAAGGGGAGTTAATACAACTTTGAATAGGACTCACATTTAGCTGCAGATTACAAATGAGAATTTGTCTTGGATAGTAATTGTACCTCCAATCCACCCTAACCAAGAGGCATCTGAGCAGTTTGAAGCTTTCTCATATTGAGCAGAAGTCAGAGAAAGCAGCTCATGGGATTCTGGAAACAGAGGACAACAATCCCAACGGTCTGGGACAGGCAAATGAAGGATGTCTGAATTGTGGCATCAAACTTCAGATAATCTGTACTTTTCAAACCTGATCTAGAGGTCATGTTGCACTGACCTCTCTGGCTATAGTGGAAAAAATGAATCACCAGAGATGGTTCATCATCATATCTCTGTTTGAAAGTCTGCCAAACCTTTGTGCAGGACAGTAGTATGACTAATAGCAATCATCATAAGAAAAGTATGTCATCAAATTGTACAGCTTGCCAAAGGGTAAACACGATCAGTTTTAAAGAGTATAATTTTTTTTTTTCTCCAGATATATTGCAGACTGTATTCTCTAAAGAGAGTGAGAATCACCTTGGGGACATAGTTTTGGAAAAGATCATGCCTGTCACAGACTGATTAACAAGTGCAAGCTTCACTTGCATTCAAACTTGATTTTTCAAGTCGCTGTCACACAAACTTGGGTATAGCACATTGTCATATCTGTTGATTTCCAAATGGATGGAAATTATTTTGTGTTTTCTGCAAGTCAACTGGGAGATACCATCTCTCTTCACAGTGTGCAACATAATGAAACATATATAAATAAATATAAGCTGCTTTCTGTTAGTCATCTGAAATTAAAATGTTCCTTCTATTTACCAGGAATCTTCTTATTTGTTCTGGGTATCCGTTGATATTTATGGAATCAATATGTAATTTAGTATCAGTATATTTAATCATAATCAGCCTGAGTGCAGTGTTTAGCTGAACATATAAAATGTACTGTAATGACTTTAAAATGTTTAATTTAAGAATCTCTGCCTCTGTGCATATGAATCAGAGACCTGTGTTTAATTATTGATAGCAATTAGAGCACAGAAGCAGACAAACAGCATCTGGTGTCAGGAATAATTTCATAGCCTAGCCCTTACTCAGAGTCTCCTTTGGAACCAAAGCAATGCTTCACTGATTGATTTCTTGCAATGTATGAATTCAGATTCTGGGTTCTAAACAACCCTTTGGAAGCTGTCTGTCATTTTATAAGTCCTGCTAGGTTTATACATCTATGTGTGGAACAGATGCTGCACAGGAGTATAGTTGGTCAGCTGTTTTCTTAATGTAATCAGAACGAGAAAATTATTCCTAAGTACTTCTCTGTTTTCATGTATGCTCTGTCTTGTGAATGCTAAAATCTGAATTATATGTTGGTATTCAAGTCTCAAAGTCAGGGAATAAAAACACAAGTTTTTTCTGGTAAATGCCAAGTATGAACTTTTAAGTGAAACTTGACAAATACTACAAAATAAGTCTTACAAATATTTTTAAGAGACAAGGGCTTGATTCTGTACTTACTGAAACCACAAAGAGCCTCTCAAATGAAGCGTTTGCATCACAGTCAAATTTCCTATGATTCACAGGGTTACTTTGCCTCTTACCAGTGAATAACCCGAAAAAAAAATGCCTCATTTTTTTGAAAATGTCATGAAACCGGAAAGTTTCAAATCATTAAATACAGATATAATTCATCTATATTGCATAGAAACTAATACATTAAAGAAGTGGTTATCAACTTTTTGTGAGGGTTTATCAATCCTTAAAATATTCTTAGGGAGGCACAGACCCCTTGACAGTGAATAGCTTCTTGACAAGAAGCTGACTGTTCCTGTTGTATTTTGAGCAGCTCTTAGAAGTAGACCTTGGGGATTCACGGACCACAGGTCAAAAAAACATTAGAACCAGGATGATAAATGATGTGTTTTTCTACAAATGCTAAGAAGTACCTTATAAAAATCTGCTATGTCTTTCAAGGACAGTCTAGCTTCCAACCATGAGTCTGCATTATAAAGAAGCACTCGTTATATAAGAATGTTCATCACAAAAGAATTATCCTGAGTGTCTAGGCAAGGGTTTGAAGTGGGTGTTAAAACTAGACAAACCCTAGGTATAAGGCTTGGACAAGGGTAATTCTTCTCTCTCACACAAATTGAGAAATACTGCCACCTATGTGGTTTTATTAAATGTCCTTCTTAATCTCCCTTAACACTGGCTCAGAGGTCAGGCTTTCAGAAGCTTTTATTCTATATTACTTTGCTTTGTAGGCAAGGAGGTAGGAAGGAAAAGCAGAGACTGAGCAGAGACTTATTATTACTTTGGGTAGGAGTGCAAAGTAAGGAGCGACATATGATTATTTCCACCAGTAAACAAGATGGAAACCGGTAAGGAATCACGACTCACAGACTGGCACTGACTTGCAGAGCTAAAAAACCATATCAGTCTGACTCAAAATATATACTGTTACTGCTGGAACCAAAGTTCTTGTGTTTTATTGTTGTTCTGCTTTGCCAAGGGAAACACAAATGAAAGAACTATTCTCTGCTGCACGCTGCTTTCCACTCCTATGGAGGAATGAAGAGAGAAGCTGAAGTGACATCACTCAGAACGGGTATCACACACTCTAAAGATCCCATATACATGATGGCATCCTCATCAGCAGTGGGGTTTTTCTCCCTGTAAGAGGGAGACAGTTCTCAGTGTCACTGTGCTTTGAGTGGCCACTACAAAACTGAGGTCTCCTGAGCCTCTGTATAGCTTATAAACCAGAATAAGATTTGTCTCATATTTTAATGACCCACAGGAGGATGAGAAAAAGGAAAAGACCATGCTTCAGTCAAGATAAAGAGGTGTGGCTCTGATGATTTCAGTGGTAAAGCAGTGCTGTGACAGATGAGGATGTTGTCCAGGAAAATTGACATGCAGGTGTCTACAGGACGTTGAAGATTCATAGATTTTGGAAAGAAGTTAAAGGTATTATGGCAGACAGATGAACGTTTGAGAATACATGCTTTTCTTCAATATTTAGTACAAAAAACTACATACACTAAAATCATAACACTCAACTACTAAACAATGTTACTTCTCTAAGATGTAAGACATCTTTCCAATTGAGAAATCCTGTGCTTCACACTGCTCTGTGTTGTGTATGTGTGTGAGGGCTGCAGGGAGCAAAGAAGGGTAATTTCACATAAATAGCTGAAGGATGGATGTAGGGACAAAAGTGATGATACTTCTGGGTTGAGAGGAGAGAAATAAAAAACTTATGCCTGACCACACATGAAAGGCGGAGAAATGCACACTGGGAAATGTAGTTTGTGTGACTCTTCTTTTGTATTAAAGGTGTAGGACAACTGAGTTTCCCATATTCTGCACGTTTTACAGCTTATGCCAACTCAAAAGAAACGTATTAAACAATATCTAACACATTAAAAACAAAACAAAATGAACAAACAAAAAACCTCAACCAACAACAACCCTCTTAGACAACAAGTTAGAACTTTGGGTTCTTTCCTGCAAGAAAACATCAGTGAGTGATATTATATTATGCTATTTCCTGTAGTGATATGAATAAGCTATTGGATCCCTTATGTAACATTCCATGAATAAAACTGACTTATTTTTTAAGCAGTGAATTAAAATTTGAATCTGTACTCATGCTGCTTCCATATATGAAGGTTTGGACAACTATTTTTTTCTGGAGTAGGCAGGTCATTTTCTGAATGCTGCTAAATGCCTTGATTTGGAAAATACACTTTCCAGAAGTTGACCAAGATAAAACAATATATATAATTACTACAATACACTTTATTGGAAACATTGTTTTATTTAATAATCCTCCTGGGTCAGACAATAATTTTCACTGTGGCCAGATTACACTGCTCCAAATAATTAAAACCAGCTCCTTCTGGTATCAGGATATAAGCAAATAGTGTATCATATATAAAAAATTTCCCAGACAACAAACATCCGTGTCTCCATGGTTGGATTCTTACTTTGAGCTGTGACACAGCAGATATAAATTAGATGTACTTAAGTTTTGGTTTTCTTCTTTTTATTTTTCTTATATAAAGTCAACTTGTTCACTAGAAAATTCTCCCATTCCTTTTTGAGTTCATGAACATGATACTCTCTGCACCTGCATGCTCAAGAGTTTTATTTCTTGAGACCTTCATCCCAACCTGAAATTCAGCCTTGACTCCAGATCTTGCTCTCCATTGCTTCGAGAGCGTAAAGATCTGGGATGTACCCTTGGAGTTTTGGAACTCCCTTAGGAAGTTCTAGATACTTTCCCCATCTAGCTGTACTTCAGTCTTACATTGCTGAAGATCCCCCAAAGTGGAAGGAAAGGGGTGCTGGGAAGCTTCCCTGACTTGCTATGATCCATGACATGCAATCTATTATTTCTATTCCATGATTAACTAGTCTTACCCATTCCAGTTCCTCTATTTGACACCTTTACAGTCTTCTCTCCTTTCACAGCCATTTCTACTTAGTGTCATTTCATTAGTGTAGCCTAAATTGCCTCACTTCCACCTTGTCAAATCAATCTTTTGTACACAATTTTTTGTTTTCTTTCCTTAATTCTACATTTCTCTCTGGTTGTATTTTCCAGAAATAAAATGCAGAATGGATTTTAGCAAGGCACCAACAGTTGTTCTCTGATGATGTTTTCCCTTTTTCCTCAAAGACGTGTGAAATATGTAGAGTCACAACATGTGCTGTCTGTGTGAAGTAAAGCCCAGATTCCACATCTTATTGAACTACCTGGAACACAGCAGAACAGACTGATTAGACTTTCTTATTCTTCCCACACAAAGTAATAATAATCCATTAACCAAAGCAGGTTTTAAAATATGTTTCTAAACTCTCTTTCTAAAGGACTGTAGGGACTGGGGTACATTAGGAAGGAGGCAGACAGAGCCTCTGGGCTGTTAAAAAGACTAAAAACATTATTATTAACTATTTTACATATACACAGACACACATATTAAATTCCTATATTATATATATTAACTTACATGTACATATTCGTATGTGTAAATATACAGAAAATAAATATGTATATACTTTACAGTATATGTCATAGAATCATAGAATTGCCTAGGTTTGAAGAGACCTTTGAAATCATCTAGTTCAAACATCATCCCAACACTTTTGAGAGGACTTTGCTTCAGGGACCCTTTTTCTAAACTGTTTATTCTGCTTGCATCTCTATCAAGTTTTAAGACAATCTTGTCAGTCATCCAGACTGAAAAATACCTCCAAAGGTTCCCAGAAGACAGAAATTCTTCTTCAGCCTAGATATATAGGAAGTCTAGTTCTTCAGTGTACTACTATACAGAATTAATCACAAAACATTGCTTTTGCCATAGTGACATTACCGGTATTGAAAAAGGGACTTTTAAAAGGAAAGATGAAAGGAAAGGGCACTCCACATCCATCTGTAGTTTAGGAGGTTCACAGAAGTGTGAAATGGCCAATTCATATCTATGAAATGTTCCTAGATGAATGAGAAAACTACATGGAGATGAATTTAATCTGAAGCAGCAGCTTTTAAATGTGTGAACTGCTTCAGTCACCTGAGTTGGTTCTATTATTGCTGCCTCAGAAGCATCGATGCTTCTGTTCGTATTATGTGCACCTTGCATATGCGCTCTTCACCCTACTCCTGGCTGATCCTTGATGGATGAAGTTTCAGTCCAGAAGAGTGGGTTTTCTCTTCTACCTGGGAGATGGTATATGCAGAAAACAGGAGGGCTCAGACCTCTGTCAGAGGTGAAAGATGCCTCAAAGCCAGTTGGAATTCAGTCCTGGGGGGGAGTGGGGAAAGTAGGGAAATTAGATGCCTTCAGAGGAGGAGGAATTCCCAAACTCGTGGTTCATGCAAGAATTGAAACCAATGAGGATCATGCAGACAGTGACAGATTTACATTCATGCCCCTAAAATGCTTAATTTAGAGCTCACGATCACACTTCCTTTTTCTTTTTCCTATTCCCACTCCTTCCTCCAACCTGAGACTGCAAATCCGTTTCTCCCAGATCCTTTCTTCTCTTATACTCCTGCTCACATGGCACATTTCCATAGCAATGTGATGAGTTTCGGCAGGACTATCTGCAATACTCCTAACATATTTTCACTACAGACATACATGCTACTCAGAAACAATCACACAAGTCATTCTTCTAGTTTTTATGCTAGAAGTAGACATTAAAATTATCACCCATGAGCATGCAGCAATGACAAATGACCAAGCCAGGTCCTCTTAAGCCAGAAATGTCAAATTGAAACTGAGCGACTCTTAGTCAGAAATTCTGCATTTGTGAACTTCATTCTATTCAGTATACTGAATATCTGAGACAAACCTACCAAAACCCATCTTTTCTTTTAAACAAATTTTCCAAGATTCCCTCCAGAACTGAATGCTTGTTTATGCACTCTGGCTTGGTTAAAAGTTGAGTATGTAAAACAATCAGAGCATTGTTTTAAGCTCCCAGTTAATTGGAATAAATTTTACAAGTTGCTAAAATAACAAGAAATGCTCTATTCAGAGAGGGGAGAGCTATCTTAGGAACTTCTTGCTCAAGTAACTGCAAAAACAGAACTAAAATTTTTCCTTTGCCCCCATAAAATAACACAACATTTCAAGGGTGTATGAGCTGTCTTTTCTATTGTAAATATCAGAGAATAGACAACCTTTAAAAATAGTTTTTCAGCTTCAGCCCCAGCAGGGTTAGTCTACCTCAATATCATCTCCTGTTTGGAGACATCCAAGACTGGGAACAAAAGCAGAGTGGTTAACAAGGGAGGGCAAGCACATACACTTTGAGACACTGAATTTCAAAAGAAATGTTGACAGCTGAAGGGACTCAAAATGAAAACAATCACAATTTTATAAAACTTTTGCTAGGAGGAAAGAGTGAACAGCTTGCAGTTGTTTTGCTGGAAAAGTAACAGCAGAAAGAGCTGATAACAGCATTCAACTATGTAGAGTGTGCTGCAAAAGTGAAAGAAATTATTTATTCATGGTGTCAGAGACCATAATGACGTAATAATTTTGAAATCTTGGCAAAGATTATCTAGGAGTCAGAGATACCTTCCTCACTAGAGACTTCTGAAAATAGATTACACAAAAAGCAATGAGGAATAACACAAATACTGATGTTCTTGCTTGTGTAGAAAAATGGTAAGCTAGATAACAAATTAAGATATGTTCCTTCTCTCTTGTAAGTACCTAAGGCAAAGATGGAAAAGCAAACATTACAGCCAAGTGAAAGACTGCATAAAAGCAGAAAGGAAAAGGATGCTCAAAATATGTACAGTTCATCCATTTCCAAATATAAAGCCACAAAGTAGGAATCGGATTAGATACATGACTCTGAAATGTGGTGAGAGATGAACATTTAGGAACTGTTGTTACGTTTGTGCCCTGTTTGTGCCCTGAAAAAGTGAAAAAGCATGTAGTACATGCAGTTACCAGAAAAGCAAAAGCTTCCAGGGAAGGAACGGTAGTTGCAGCATAATCTTGGCAGATACAGAGATTCTCCTTATGCACTTCCTGCAAATGAAAGCTGCCAGTCACTCAGCAATTTTTTATGGGCTCCATGGGGTCAACATCCCTTTCTACTCCAGCTGAATTGTGTTGCCAGCCACAGTATAGTACCAGCAACACTGTAAAGCAGCAGTATTAGAATGGCAAAATGCCAAAAAAAATGTGTTGTTCCTGAGATCCTGTTTTTTCCTCTTGTGCTTTGAATGGCATTGCTGTACGTCAGTCCAAGATCTACTACTGCTGAGTTTTTCATTTGATACTGACGGTACCTGATTATCCTCAACAGAAGAGAGGAGAGAGGTGTCACTGTGGACTCTTCAACATTCAAACAGAATATGAGAACATACTTCATGAAGATTAACCTCTAAAGAGAAAGCTGTATGTAGGAGTATACTTGAAAACAGAGTTAATGGGGAACAGTTACTATAGTGGTGCTGGTCACCTTGTGATTAGATGGAGGATTCAGTGACCTTGTCTGTACTTGGGCCAGCCATAAGTTTGGCATTGGCTTTGAAATACAGAGCTAAAGTAGTGCCAGTGTGTTCACTGACGAAGAACTTACTGAATGCAGGGGGAAAAAGGGCAACTGCAATCAGCAAAGAAAGCTCAGTGGTGAAGTCAAGGGAATAAAGCTGTAACTAAACTGAGAACCAACGTTGACCCAAAACGGAACTCTGAGGATGGAAATATCCTATAACCAAAATCAAAAACTTTCCCGGGATAGATGGATCTGTCTCTCAATCCACTAGAAGTTTTATCCTGGATTTGAGAATCTTTCTTCTTAAAACTATAACATACTTTGCTGTGAAAACTTTACACCCCCCATGGAAATGCTTTTTGTTTTAAAATGTCTGGTTGGGAGTTCTGACTGCAAGCTCCAGGTTATACCTTGTACTTACAGAGACCAGGCTCAAAGCTTTATTAAATGAACCTTAAGATACCCATTTGATCAATGTTGAAGTGTGGGAAGAACTTTTAGCAGCAGTAAAAGGCCAGGGGACAAAAGAAGGATGGAATAGTAGGGACACAAATTCCTGACCAAGAGGCATGAGATTGAGACAGCTGGTTTGAAAAACATTTTTGGTAGTGGTGGGTGTGTTCAGACATGGGTGTTCGCACCCTTTGATGCAGAAAGGTACTAGAGTCTAAAAAAAGGCACTGAAGTTAAGGGATCATTTCACCTAACCTGTTTAGTGTCTAGAGAAAGTTATATCATGCTGTTGATTGGAGACCCCTGGGATGAATACTTTGTCCTCTGTAAGAGAATACCTTTGTCTGCCTACTGTGATAGGAGCTTCAATAATTAATTTACACTAAACACCCTCCTTTCAGACAGCTAAAATTAAACAAGAGGAATCACGCATAAGCAACTTGCTCATTACTAAAAAATAATTTTGTGCATAACCAGGGATGAACATTTAGATCCTCATTGTTTCCTTTGGCAAGCTAGATGGTCAACTGGTTTTAACCCCAGAAACTTTAAAATTAAAAATAAAATAAAATCCTTTACTTAGCTGCTTAAATAACTAGCAGACTTGAAAAGACTAACAGAGATAGCAAAGACACAACAGAAGACATGACTGAAAGGTCTAATACAGAGATCCTGTTACAAAGTCTCTCCTCTGTCACGAAAGAGGAAAGACAGAAGGGTCTTCATTGGAGGAGAATAATTCAAAACTGTGTAATCGTTCTCCAAGGAGCTGTGTTAGTGGTTAGTCAGTACATATTTTCATGATACTCTTGTTTAAGGGACAATCACTGTTTAAAATGAACTACTTCATATCCCAAAACCCTGCAAAAAGAGGTTTATTTTCCCCCCCCCGGATAATTTCTGAGTTAATATAAACTACTCAACAGACACCACAGTTGGTACATCTGTGACCAACAGTGAATACCTAAGGGACCAAAAGCTGAGAGGCATTGGAAAAGTGATTGCCAAAATGAGTATCCATAGAGTTATACCCTTGGCTACTCTGGGATTTCAACCGAATATGAGTTTAATAAGGTCATTTTTATATTTAGACACCTAAAATGTTGCTAACGTATTAACTCTTTTGTAGAAGTATTTTAATAGTCTAAGCAGGCAATAGACACACGTGGATTTTGGATCTCATTTTGTATCTGTATTGAACCAGAAAAATTTATGTACCTAATTTGCAGAAGAGATCTGTAACTTTGGGTGATAGCACAGACATTCAGTGTCAAAAGAAATTTGCTTCCATGTAGTTTTCTGAGTGACACACACAAGATATCTGGTGTTTGAAAACTCTTGTGTCCTATACCATGTACAAAAATAAAAAAAAAAAATTAAAATTGAAGTCATCTTCTCTGAAAGGAAGGAAACAAAACTCCACAGAGCTCCTAAATTATAAAAGACCCCCTCCCTGTGTGCACAGGGAGCAAGCACACCTGTAGTACATGTATCTCTTATAATATACAGACATCTAGAAAAATCTTAGTCCAAACCAGCAGGTGCTAAATCAGTCAGCTTTGCAAGCAGGCTATGCAGAGAAAGTAGGAATAAATCGTTTACAAGGGACACAGACTATCAGACCTTTTGCAACACTGGCATTACCATTTAAATGGTCCTTGACAAGGATCTTATTTTGTTCCATTTTACATTCATGCTTAGCAAAGAAATGCGGCACATTCATTAAGCAAACCTGCTGTAACAAATGAAAAAAAGACTTCAGGATTGTTATCACACTCTGTGTTCATAGTGTGATAAATAATTAAAAACCTGTTGGCACACTGGTGTGTGTTTTTATGTTTTATGTATGCATAGGACTCCGTATCTGCAGCAGGCAAGGAAACTATCTTTTCGTACAAGAGCCTGTCACTCGTGGATTTGGAAAGCAAATGCTGGAGTCTTCTTTGCAGTTAATCAGCATTGTTCTATTGGAATCAGAGGAGCCCCACTGATTTACACCACTAGAATAAACGTTCCCAACTATTATGTTATCAACATTTTTCCAAAAGAAAGGAAGTGATGACTGACTTTTAATTGAACTGAATATTTTTACATATGATTGAGAAATAGACATCTATTTAATTTTTATTTTCAATTTATATATATTTTCATAAATGCATTAAAAGGTGAAAAAAAAAGTCCAGTACACTTCAAAACAGGAAGTTTTGCATTAGGTAAGATTAAAATGACATTTGAGTGACTATATGGTTTATATAAACAGTATGAAAATTGAAAAAGAAATAAAACATCTGGAAAAAACTTTCACAATCAAATACAGGTTTTCCAACACTCCCCAGTTAGGAAGAGAAAGCAAGTGTGAAAACTCTAAAAATTGTTGCTAATTTTCTTATAAATCTTTGAGAATTTTTTTATTTTGAGTTACATTTGTAATTATACAGAGTTCTAAGTTGAAAAAGATGACTGTTTTTCCATTGGGAAATGTCAATGAAGAACTATTCCGTTTTTTTCCCTCTTGATTCAGGCAATTAGCTGAAATTTTCTTGAATTAACAGATTATTTCAGTTAATATGAATGTAAAGGTTGATAAAATATTTTTCAACTGATAAACAAGACACAGATTTACTTAGAAATTAAATCTCATTTAAAGCCTATAGGATCTTCAGTTCCTAAATAATTTGTCTCCTTCTGACACTTGTTTCTTTTCAATCTAATAATTTATTCACATTTTGATTATGTACAGAAGACAAGATTTCTCTTGTACTATTACCACTTACTCTCAGGGATTTAGTTTTGTATAAGACTTTTGCACTTCCTTTCCCTGGCTTTCAGTTAAAGAAAAAATGCCACTTGCCAAATTATATGCAATGTAATTGCTAGAAGCCAGAGGGCAAGTTGTTCACAGTGGAACAATCCAGACAACAGTTGGGTTGGTTGGAGTTGTCACTCACTTGGCTGTATTCTTTCATCTTATTCAGTAGAGGGTTGTGTAACCTTTTCTTTGCCTGTGTAGACTGTTACTTTTTGCTTTTAAATTGTTTAATGACAGAGTCAAAATTGTCTTTCCTGTCTGAAAGTTATATGAAGATAAATTCTCCTGTGCTTGAATAGCATCATATACAAAATGCATATGTATTATTCAAGTGTGTAGATAGTGTACAGTTATATGTATCTTTAAGCAAGGTATTTCTTTTCTTGCTTTTCCACTTGAATGTTCAGGGGATTTGAGTTTCAGGGGGTCTTAAATCTTACCTGCAGAAGTTTAAATTTAAACTGAACTGGACTAAATTTACATCTCTGTATCATTCTGCTTTCAAGTGCTATCCCTTAATTCCACTGTGGTGGATTAGCCTTGGCAAACAGCCAGGAGCCCAACCAGCTGCTCCCTCCCTCCCTCTCCTCAGCAGAACAGGGGGAAAAAAAAAAAGAAAGCTCAGGGGTTGAGATAAATGCCGGAAGACTACTTACTACTAACCATCACAGGCAAAACAGACTCTGCTTGGGGAAAATTAATTTAATTTATTGACAGTTAAAATGATAGATTTGCGTAGGGAGAAACCTCAATGACTTCTCACATAGACCACCCCTGCAGCTCCCAAGTTCCAAAACCTGAACATGGACACCCAATATATCTACTTTAAACAGAAACAGGGAAAAAAATCTGAGAGGGCACAGACTGCTGTATTATTCAAAGTCACCAGAAGGCACCATTACAGTCAATCTGACAGTCTGTTGAACTGTATGAATAGGCAGTTAGATCTGGAATGAATGTCTGTTGTATAATTCTTTTTTACAGGCAATGAATATCACCAGAAAAGTCTGTTTTGTCCAAGTCTCTCTTTGACAGAATTATTTATTAGATGCAAAGCTGCTGCCTGCAGGTTATTATGCATACAAAACAAATAAAATAATTGCATATTGTCAAATCACGGCAATATGAAAGGATCTGGAAATGTAAAAGCAGACTAAGAAAAATGTATAAGTGACCAAACCTATGGGATTTGCTGGATTCAGCTGCTTAGGAAAACTGGAAAACATGAACACCCCACAACACTGAAGGTATTCAAGCAGCTTTTCATATTGCTTTTTAAGGACGCTCAAATTAAAAAGGGCGAAAGAAAAATACCCTCAGATAAAGGGTATTTAAATGTACAACTCTCAGGGTGACAATCTCTGTCAAGAGTAGGAAGAATAGGGATGAGGTGCTCACCCGGGTCTGGTTAACATTACCTGAAAATGCTAAACATTTTTAGAAACTGTGAAGCCCTACTGATGCCAAGTAAGGGCAGTGCCGCTGACTGACACCTGAGTGACAGACGAGTAGATAATTTTTCCAGAAAAATCTCTTTAATGCTTGTTTTTCCAAATGAACATTTCTGTACCCATGGATCTATTGGTGAAAATCCCTGTGGTTACGCTTCAGTGATGTAAACTAAAAATTACTACCATGCCAGCATGGTTTTAGCCTGTGCCAGTTAGTGCTTTTCCAGCCAGTGCTCAAGCACAGTTCGCAAAATAGAAAGGGACAGGGATTCTTCCTAGCAGTTTTCGTGGATAAGGCTTTTATTTTTGGGGATAGGGCATCTGGAAAAGAGTTTAGCTATGTGAATGTAATCTGTGACGCTTCATAAAGTCCTTGGCTCATTTTATTTCCCAGAATTGACCCAGTTAATGGACAAGGGCACTAGAACAAATGCCAGTACTAGCAGAAAGGGTTATGGGGAAGAATCTTACCCATTTCTCACCTCAGCCTTATGCTTAAACACATAAGTGACACAACGGAGGAACCTTGTATGTTTATATATAAGATACTGTAATTCCATTGAGTTAAACAATTCTGAGTTAAACAGCAGCCTGAAGTGAGAACTTAAGAGGAAGCTTACCATGCTGATTGTAACTGCTCTACAACATTAGAATACCGTGTTAAAGTGTTTAGTGATCTAATCCATCTTATAACAACTTAAACTTTTTAAAAGTAATGGGTATTTGTCCTGGTTTTGATGTGTGCTGAAATAATTCCTGCCCTCCAAAATTGTGTTTGTCACATGACTAGTGATTTTAGGCAGACAAGGACAATTCTAGTTTTTAACTACAGTGGAGACAGAACTTCTTTCTACTAAATACACCAAAATCAAAATGCCTGTTTGAGTTGTTATAAAAAGGGGAACAGAGTATGGATAATACTGCAGGTACCAAGATTTTATCCTCCCCCAGAAAAAGTGTCTAAAAAAGTTGACAAATTCTAACTACTTCTGTTTGCCCAGCTCCAAATTGCACTTTAAATTGTTATATTCATCATTATTACTGACCATTATTGCTAGTACATCTTACATGTGTATTTCCTATTCTTTGGGTGAAGAAAAAATAATAAAAAAAAAAAAAAATAGGAGTTGAGTTGTATACAAGGAGTGTGTAGGTAGAGACTTTCTGAGGATATGGAATTCTACCCAAAGCAGACAGAAGAAGGTTTGTGTAGTAGCTTTCAATGCTTAGCTCAAGCCAGATCTTTGGCTCTTGAAAGACTGTATCATTTGTTTGTGGCATACTACAGTTCACCTCTGTCAGAGGACTCCTGTTTTGGGGAACTGTAATCTGAGCACATCAGGAAATCAACACAACTGGAGTATTAAAAGACAAAAATATATACAGGTAAGAATGCTTAAGAGAAGGATGGGACACCAAATAGTAAAAAATGAGAGGGTGGACTGTGAAGAGACTCAAAGGGGAGGGCGCATCATAGCATGTTGGGGAGAATAGGTACAAGAAATTGAGAAGCAAGGTTGGGCCCTGGGGACAGCATTTGGGTGCAGATGACTGATTGAAAATTTGGAAGGGCTTTCTGGACCACATTCTTTCCTCTGCTTAGTATGCTTGGATCCACAGTGGGTATCACTGTTCCTTGGAATATCTGAGTTACTGCATCTAGTACCCCAGTGAGTCAAGATCCTTTTAAAATACAGAAGACGACTAAACTTTTCTCCCTAGACTCCAGGAAGCGTCTCTGTACGTCAGATGCAGCTGTTGAGCCTGATCTGTCATCCACAAAGATAGGCTGCATCTAGAACATGGAGGAAAAGAAAAGTCAGAGCTGATATTCCAAAAACTGTAAGTACCTGAGATGGGATATTTTACGGTGGATAGCAATAGCCTCCTCTAGTTAAAGCCCTTTCACTTGCCAGGACAGCTCTCTTCTCTCTGCACCAATCAGCCATCCTTTCTTTTATGTAAACTACCATGACTTAGAGTGATCGAAAGCAGGTTCACGAGAAGTCCGAGAGGTGAAAAAGGAGAGAGCAACAACATGAATGAGACAACATACAGCAAGGAGAAGGATTCAATCAGAATGGCCTGGGTAAAACAAGGCCAGGCAGCCCAGCTGTGCTGGTGGGAAAGGAGTACAGGACTGTTGCAGGTGCTCCATGCAGAAAACTGCACTTCATAAAAGAGAACTCACTCAACCAGCTTAAGCAAGTGGTATATGAGTGTAAAAAAACCAGCTGTCAAATACACTAGAAAACACAACGTTGTTAATGGAGTCAAACATGGCAAAGCGATTAATTATATGAAAAAAGGAGGATGTTGAGGAGGGAAGCTCTATTTGCAGCAAACAGTGAAGGAGATTGGAGAAAGAATCTTACTTATCTTCTTTCATATGCTGAGACAGTGTCCTTGCAGTCTCATGCATGGTCTGTGAATAGCTACACATTAGAGGTATTTGAAAACACAACCATAATCCCCAGTTTACTATAACAAAAAGTGGTTAATAAGCACCTTACTGGGGTAAATCACGGTATGAATTTGTGATGCAGCTCTTGTTATAGTAACTGAATGTTTATGCAGTGTTTCCATTTAACAAACATGAGATCAATTATCTTCTTTCAAGAGGAGTAGACAATTAAAAGAGCTTTTAGAGATGATCTGTGCATTTATAGTTCCTGAGTTTAGATGTAATCTAATGTGTTGAAGTTTTACATCTCTATTTCCTCATCATAATTTGCACAAGTTCTCTAACTAAAATTACACAGAAATGGAACAGTCACAAGTCACACGGCACGCCCTTCCTAGGTCTGATAGCATTGCTGATATTATTGCTGCCTGATTACTTCTACAAATAGTTTCTCTCCCCACGAAGAAATAGCACAGAACCATGATGAAAGGAAAAATAGTGACCTCAAGTTGTTCACAGTAATGTCATTTCTGAGTTAAGCATTTGCAAGACTTAGCAAAAATATTCAGCAATCAGAATATTCCATTGCAAAACCAAAACTTTGTGATTATGTTATTTACCATTGAATAAACATACACACAAACATAAACATGAAGATTCCACATGAAATTGATGGCAAGAAAAGGTATAGAAAGAAAAGTATTTATTGAATTGATAGTTATTTAGAAAACACAGAGTTCACTATCCAGAAAAATTATAAACCTGGTTACAGAACCATTCTGATTCAGTGATGGTGGGAAATAGAACTCAAAAAAATGAAATAAAAATTTAACAAATACAAAGAAATGACAAAATAAATAGCTTGTTCAATATCATCACTGCAGAGAATGAGGTGCCTGTATCATGTGAGGCTGATTACTAGCTTCGTAATCTATCTGAAATAAAAACATTTAAAATCTGCATACTAAGATAAATTGCAACCAGGAATATTTGAGTTTTTGACTCAAACAAATAATACTGAAATAAATGATCACTTTTAAGAAAACTTTTAATTCTAGGAAAACCTATAGTTCTGAAAGAGTGCTAGTGTCGTAGGTATAGTCACAAAGGATGAGCTGCATACTCCTAGTAATTATAGGTCAGTTATCCAGACATCAAACTCAGACAATATAACAGAAAATTTAATACGATTTTCCATTCATAGAGAATCAGAAATAAGGGACTGTGATTCATGCCAGTCAATGTGGTTTTATGGAAAATAGGTTTTGTCAAATAGTTTAGATTTCTTTATTTGATAAGATTACAAATTTGTTTGAGAAAGGTGGCTGTGTACGTAGACATGTAGAGTTTGGTGTGGCATTTGACTTGTATCAGATCACGAGATGGTTTTTGAAAAAATTACAAATATCTGTAGGTCACATGTTAAATGGATTGTGAATATGCTAATCAAAAACCTTTAAGTGTCTGTTAATGGAAAATCATCACTGGATGGGCCAACAGTCAATATACTTATTTCGTGTTCATTGCTTGAAAATGGAATTGCCACAGGAAAAATTCCTAGTAAAGGTGGAATGGCACATAAAAGCCAGGCTAGCCAGCAGGGTGAGCAGAGTTGGTTAATTAATGAGGTGCATTTGAGTTAGACACCACTAGAAATACTCAAAAACGAACTCCTGTCTCTAGCTTCACCTGCCAGCTTGTGGCAAAAATTCCTAACAATAATGAAGTGGACTAACAAGCAGATAAATGGTAATTATATGACCTCTGCATGTGATAGTATTAAAACAGGTGATGGAATACTGTGTGAAGTTCTTGTGCTTATACCTTACAAAGGAAGTTATAAACGGGTGATGAAATAAAAAAGGAACAAACCCCTTTGAGATCTACAAAATGTGCCAATCTACAAAATGTGCCTTACAATGGAAAGTGTAACAGTTTAGATGACCTATTTTATCAAAATAAGATGGAGAAAGGTGACATTTACAATTTGTAAGCAAGAAAGCATAGGCATTTGTCAAGAAAGCACAGTGCATAACAGGAGAGTCCTTTGCTTAGTCTGAGCCATAGCAAGAAACAGTGGCTAGAAGAAAATGCTTAGTCAGAGTCATAGCAAGATACAGTGGCTAGAAGAAAAAAATGGGGAATTTAACTTTAAAAATTTTAATTTCTGTCTTGAAGAGTATTGATGATCAATGAGCATTAGTGACCAATGATGAAAGATAATCATTTACCTGGACTTATGCAAAGGGTTTAACACTGTCCCGCAGGACATCATGGTCTCTAAATTGGAAAGGCATGGATGTGATGAATGGACCACTGGGTGGACAAGGAACTGGCTAGATGGCTGCACTCAAAAGGTTGCGGTCAAGGCTCAATGTCGAAGTGAAAACCAGCGACGAGTGGCATTCCTTAGGGGTCAGTATGGGGACCTGTGCTGTTTAACATCTTTGTCAGTGATGTGGATGGTGTGGTTGAGTGCACCCTCAGCAAGTTTGCTGATGACACCAAGCTGTGTGGCACGGTTGACATGCTAGAGGAAAGGGATGCTATCCAGAGTGACCTGGACAGGCTTGAGAGGTGGTCCCATGCGAACCTCATGAACTTCAACTGTCCAAGTGCAAGGTCCTGCACCTGGGTCAGGGCAATCCCAAACACAAATGTAGGCTGGGAAGAGAATGGAATCAGAGAAGGCCCGAGGAGAAAGACTTGGGGGTGCTAGTGGATAAGAAGCTCAACATGAGCCAGCAATGTGCACTTGCAGCCCAGAAAGCGCCCTGCATCCTGGCCTGCATCAAAAGAAGTGTAGCCAGTGTGATGAGGGACGTGATTCTACCCCACTACTCTACTCTCGTGAGACCCCACCTGGAGTACTGCATGCAGCTCTGGAGTCCTCAGGAAGGACACAGACCTGTTGGAGCATGTCCAAATGATAGCCATGAAGATGACCAGAGGGCTGGAGCACCTCTCCTATGAGGACAGGCTGAGAGAGTTGGGGTTGTTCAGCCTGGGGAAGAGAAGGCTCCGGGGAGACCTTCTAGCAACCTTCCAGTACCTAAAGGGGGCCTACGGGAAAGATGGGGAGGGACTATTTATCAGTGTGTGTAAAGATAGAACATGGGATAATGGCTTCAAACTGAAGGAGGGTAGATTTAGATTGGATATCAGGAAGAAATTCTTTACTGTATGGGTGGTGAGGCACTGGAACAGGCTGCCCAGGGAAGTTGTCAATGCTCCATCTGTGGAAGTGTTCAAGGCCAGGCTGGATGGGACTTTGAGCAACCTGGTCTAGCAGGAGGTGTCCCTGCCCATGAAAGGGGGCTTTGAACTAGATAATCTTTAAGGTGCCTTCCAAAGCAAACCATTCTATGGTTCCATGATTCTATGATTCTTTGATTCTATAACGTGATTGATACAGAATGAGTAGGTCAGAGATACATAGAAAGTAAGATGAAATGATCCATAGTTATACATCGAGGAATTCGGCTTAATCTGAACTAGAATCCGTCATAGCATTCCATTATTTGAACATCACAGAAATAGCATGCAATAAGAAGCTCAGCATACATCTAAAAATCAGCATGCCTCTAGCAACTTAATTGGACTTGTAATATTGACTATTTTCTGAATCATATATTAAGGAATTGTACTTCCTGTTGTACTTTGCACATGGCTGTTTGTCTCCAGTTAAATCTTATCCATTAATCACCTTGAAAGATTTATCAAATATGACATAAAAGAAAAAAAGTAGAATCAAAGGTTAATTTAATGTTACAGAGATTTTTAATGGTGATTTAGTATTAATGATGGCAGCTTATGAACCATGTTTAATTAAATGAATGCAGGAGATAAAAATCATCCTTGTATTTAGCTTTACTTAAAATTATAGCCACTACAGCTCAGAAGAGGTTATGAGTAAAATTTCTCCTGGTCTTTATTGAGGGCTGAATTTAACTAACATTGAAGGTAGATCCTATAGTGTCTATCAGCAGATTAAACCTGATCTTCAGATAGCTTAGAAGTGGTGTGGCTTCAATGAATTATTTTTTTTTTATTGAAGGAACTACAGCAAACGATGTCAGGTTCAGATCTGATCCAGTTGCTTCTGCATGGGGTTTGGAGAACAGTTAACCTTTATTGACCTGCACCACTGGTTGCACACAAAGGTGATGCTCAGGACATTGGAACACTAAGTCCCTTTGTTCCTTGAGAGGAAATGCTAAAAACATGTTCACAAGATTGCAACTCCTGCTGCTCCAGTAACATTGGAATGGTTGCCTCTAAAGAGTTGCATTTGGAATCTGGTCTCACAGGGACAGTGATTTAAATATTGCATTTTAGCACTGTACAACACATCTTTTTAGAGTTGTACCATTCCAAGACCACAATACAGAGAACAAATGCAGTAAAAATGGTAAAAAAAAAAAAGGTTGAACTGAAAAGAAAGATTAAGGCTATGCTCTCTTCATCTTTTACTTGCTTGGTTAACCAGGAAGGAATCATCATTATGAGATGCATCTATAAATCTGCATCATTATCTTTTATTTCCTCTTTTTTAATTCTATGTCATTGCTACCATACACAGTTTCTTAAGTCCACAATAATTTTGATGGCATTTAAGCTATACATATAGATAAGAAGGGTATTCATCTTTCACCAGTCCTATACTGCTGTTTGTCTACTCCCAAGAAATCTCATGTCACAGTCTCTCTGTTTCTGAACAATTCTGTTCAACTACAGGTCCACTGCAACGAATACAAACACTCATCATATATAGAAAGATGTCTGCTGATATCAGACACTTGGGCTGCTCTGTTCCCCAGACTCCCATTTGTTCCAGAGCTCCAGATAGTCTGTATCATCTTGTACCTCTATTTGCAGCTGGGTACATATGTATTTCCATATGGTTATTTAAAGGCTCTTCTCTGACACCTTCCCTCCAGATCTCATTTTAAGCATGATATAGAATTTAAATAGAATACAAAGTATCCAGAATACTTCAAAATGAATCATTGGAAAAAGACATTGTAGTGAAAATGAGGTGACTTGTATAGTGAGATTATTGCTGTTTCCACTCCAAAACATTTAACTTAGAATTTTTATTCCACAGAGCTTGTCTAAATTTTTAATTCCTTATTTTAAATTATTCATTTTATATATATATATATGAATAAATTAAATTATCCATTACATATGGACATATATTCATACTAAGAGTAACATTTGCAGACTTGTACAATCTAGCGTGTTCCTGATAATCTACTGAAAAATTTTTACAATTTAGACATCACACAATTCCACTGACACCATCATCGTATACCTTCTGTTTCAGAATGTTGGATAAAGAGGAATAGTTACTCTGGCAAGTAACAATTCTTAATTCAGTAAGAATTCAGTTAATTTGCTGTCAGGCCTTGGACAATTCCTTTGAAGGCTCTCCTTCTGCTTGCCTTGGGACAAAATTAATGTGACTGATACTTCCCTGCATAACAGAGGTGTTGTTATCTTACATTTACGCTTTGAGGCCCTAATATGAAAAGATTCAAGTATAATTTAAGCACCTGAAGGGAAAAAGGAAGAAACCAAAGGAATACTGCGGTACACATGTTAAAGCACAGAAGTGCTATGTGATCTAATCACAATAGTCTTTACATATTGTTTTATTTCTTTAAATTCAGTTACTGAATATTGATTTTTTTATTTTTAAGCAACTGAGATTTCTCTCTCCAGCTATACTGCCTGCTATGTTATCTCTATAGAGGGATTAATAAAGAAGAAGTTTTTGTTGGTGTCATATTTACTGGTGCAAACATGTAATCTGGGAGACGATATAATACCTTCTGGAAATAAAGCTTGTATATATGCTAAAGAATCCAGGTGATTTGCAGTCTCGCATAATTGACTTCCAGCCTGCTTACATTGCAGTACACATGGCACCATGGGAAGTTTCTCCTCCAGAATGGCATACCCAGAAGCTCCATCTGCAAAAGAACATTCATCTGTCCTGTCAAACTGAGGATGTCACTGCTTGATAGTGCAGAAAGGAGAGCCGTAGTCAATACTCAAGAGAGTAAACACCCGATAATTGTATAGCTCTCGCTACCAGTCTTGCTACCTTTGATGGGGGTCTTCCCAGTGAACAGTCTGCATCTTGTGCAGCTGAGAGGCAAGTGCTTGTTTGTTCATTATCAGAAACACTAATACTTACTGACACTCCAGCCCTGCGGAGTCCATGCACTCTGCTGGTTCCAGGGCTGGATTTACAGTATTTCACATGTGAGGAGATCATACAACAAACTTCTATTTTTCCCTTCAACAATCATTGTCTTCTCTTTCCTTTTCAAATACATATCCATAGTGTAAAGTGAGCATCTCTTCAAATCTGGTATCTTTTTGACAGTAGAACAGAGAAATGAAAGGAAATGTTGAAGTCATGGTTCAAAGTTTCACCATGATGCATGAACACAGAGAAAAAGGAACTCCTTGCGACTCCGCTCTAACTCCTAAGTAAGTCACTAGCCTAGTTGTCACTAGCCTACATGGGTGTTTTCAGAAATACATTTTCTTATGAAACAAGAAAAGAATGAGCAGAGGAATTCTTAGGAATGGGATCAAAAATTAAAGTTTCTAATCTTGACATCTATGGTCATTTGTTGACACCGTTCTGTTTCTCATAATCATTTTCATTCTTACGTGGATAATCTCATTGGGACAAACTGAAACAGCAATCTAAATAAATGAGAAAAGTGGTATAATCTGTACCATCTTTTAGATTGTTGGGTTAACGTCAGCCAATTAAAGTCTGTAAGTTCTGACTCAGACACTCACCAATACCATGGGATACTGAAAATAAACTTTGTTATGAGTCATATCACTGTTACCTTTTCCTTGTTGGTTGTGCTCTGCATAAGAGTTTGTAATGACTTAAAGCCCTTAAATATCTCTTCTGAGTTTAGCCCAGTATGATATTTGTAGCCCTAGACAAAGATGCTAATTTAAGATGGTGAGTGAAGGATTAGCTGAAAATAAGTTACGAGATTTCTGATTATGTATTTTCTGTTTTCTCTTCTTACTTAGTTTACATTTTTCTACCATGTGTGCTTTATAAATACTTCTCCTTTTGTGTAGCTAAATGTCTGCTCATCTTTGTTATCTATCTCTGAAATGATCTTTGGATTTTTTTCTGAGAGGTGACTATAATTGAAGATAATTGTTCAAGGGATAGAGTCAGTATTACTACATTGATTTAGACAGTCGACTGGAACAACCACAAATCAGTAGAATGTTGATGAAAAAATCTGGAGAAAGTTCAGCAAATATATGCAACTTACCACATTTTTTAGCTTTGGCTATTTTTAAAGAGCAAGTAGAAAGTAAGTGCACATGACCATTCTTCTCATAGCTGAAAAATCCAAAATAATTCAACCTGCTGCAGTCACTGAAAGCAGTGGTGGGGAGATTGCCCCAAACCTGATGTGGTCCCTCCAGAGACAAGAGTAAGAAGTAGAGACACATCCCTCTGGGAAGACAGCATTGCTTTTGCCTCTTCCTTCACTCCAGATCTTCTCTGGATTAAACTGAAAGCTTCTCATTTCCAGTACTGTCAGTCTAATATCTTGCATGAGTGTTCATGTCTGTGTAATTAAAAAAAAAAGAAATATTTACAAAATATAATATAATAGAAACACTTTCTGAAGTTGCACTGTACTTTAAAATCAGCCGAAGGGCTTCAAGCACTATATGTCTACTCTAGATATTGTGTTTATTAGTTAACAAATGTGATCAGTTTGTAATACTCCTTTTGACAGAACTGGAGCATTTTTTAGAAGTTATTTACCTGCTACGAAACTTAGTGGTCTCGTATGAAAAGAAGTTTCTTTGTATTCTGTTGGAAATAAGGGAGGGGGGGAGTGTTAGAAGATTATTAATAATCCCTGGTCCTCTTAAAAGCCCT